>CAIGRK010405704.1:0-10108 GCA_903798315.1 Fraxinus greggii | reverse complement strand
AAATTTATGAATCATTTATAAATGATTAAACTTCATTTTCAAACATGCATTCTAGATCAACCAGTAGTATCAACTTATCAACAATTTATTTCTATCTATTTATAAATTAAATCATTTATAGAACATATAATGAAGTAAATGCAAATACCTGGCGAACGACTGCTGAAGTCACTTCTGAGAAACTAAGGTCGGGATACGGCATGTCACAACAATACGTCTCCCATAAACAGATGCCAAAACTGTATACGTCGCATTTCCTATTGTACGGGTTGCCATTGAGAACCTGAGACATGCAGCTGACATTAATATGACAGTCGTGGCCAATTTTTTATTTGTATTTTGTTGTTGACTCAGCTTTCTTTTGTTTAGTTCTGGTTTTATGTTCTACTATGAATACAGGTTCAGCTTTTCATTGCTTTTCTGGTGAAATCGGGGAGAGGGAGAGATACGGTTTCTGAGTTCTACGAGTTAAAGAGAAACAAATGGTTAATGATTTATTAGTTTTTAAGTAATACGAGTTGAGCATGTCTAGTACATAGTGTTACATGGGGCTTGACAACATGATAGACAACATTGTTAATGAACTGTTGGAATGAGCAAACAGATATACCATTTCATGAAGTTAAAAATCGAGACATTTTCCTATGAACGAAAAGAGATGTGCAAGAACATGATACAGTTTCGACTTTCAATAAACTTTCCTAGAATGAGTATATCAAAGAAATGATGGATAACTAACCTCGGGAGCCATGTAGCCAAGTGTCCCAGTTTCTCCCGTCATGTCATTTGGATTCGAGGCTTCAACACGGGCAACTCCAAAATCTGCTATTTTCACAGTGCGGTTCTTGTCTAATAGCATATTTTCTGTTTTAACGTCTCTGTGAACAATCTTCTGAGAGTGAAGGTAACTTAACCTGCAAAACGTAATGTCGAATTCAATTTATATAACGATCATGTAAACAACAAATGAATAGAACCGAAAAGAACGCCAAATCTAAATGACAGGTACCCTCTGGCAAGATCGAGTGCAATCTGTACAACTACTTTGAATGCAAGCTTCTTTCTCCGGTTCTTTATAAGGTAAGATTTCAAAGCACCTCCAGGAAGATATTCAACAACAACACAACATATATTACTAGGCATCCCAATGTGACCATTTTCCGTTTGAATATTAAGTCCTGAAGAACCCATTGTTGCCCCAATAAACTGCATAACAGGTTTTAACATAAGTGTTAATACCAACAGTGCAAAGAGACAACCAAAGATAAAGTTTCAATCGAAGATAAACAATTAGTTCCGGTAACTATTAACAGATTTCCTCTTATAAGAAGCATGCTTGTGGAATTGGAATTGTCCCGGCAATGGTGGGTCCACCATAGTTATGTTAAAGACAAACTCAATGAACAACGAAAATGTCGTTAGAAACACGGCTCCACGCATATCAAATAAGTGCAAAGATAATAGAAATAGATTACGACCTTAGTTACATTAGGATGATCAAGTTTATGCCAAACTGCAACTTCTTGAGTAAAAGCTGCCCTTAATGATGCAATCTCAGCATCTGTCCTGTGGCCCTCTTCCCCCCAGTCCAACAGTTTAACTGATCACCAGAAGCTACCAAAATGTTAATAATGAATAAAGTAAAATTCAATAAAATCTCAACAATTATAGTGTACCGAATAGAAACCGGGCCAGAGCAGCATTCAGTTCACTGGTGCAAGCCAAAAAAAAAAAAAGAACAAAAGCTTTTTTTTTAACTTTTCATTCTATCTAATTGGATAATCTAACATTGATCAATTGATGGAAGGTAGATGATTGTTTTGAGAGAATGAACAGAAAAATGATTTGTGAAGTATTGAAAATCCTAATAAGTTTGGCAAAGAGGAGAGCTCAATTCGCTAAATTTTACAATGTCAAACCATAGTTAATCAATGTCGACAACTTTCATCCCCTGTAAACCTCCCTTTCTCTATGAGCCTAAGAAATCGGACAAACGAGCATTGGATTAAAAGAAAAGATAACATACTTAGCATAGCAAAAAATGAAAAAAATAAAATAAAATAGTAATAATAGTATAATTAAATAAATAAAAATCATATAGTCAATCCTAATGTTTATTGGGAACTAATACCGAACCTCTTTCCATCGTTTTTACGCCATAATACTGTTTTCTATCCTTGCTTAATAGTAGGATCAGATTGTATTATAATCAATATTTGTCCCCTCATGGCCATTGAGGTGATTATCTGGCCGTAAACTTTAGGGTCTCATGGGACTGGTCGAGGTGCGCGCAAGTTGGCCGGACATCCAAGGTTATTAAAAAAAAAAAAATCTTATTTAATAGCTTAAAAGGGTTATCTTTTGCTTAAATATCTTGATAACAACACTAAACTATACTCTCTGATGAATATTAACATTAATCAATTTGTAAAGATCCTAGGTTCTAGGTTGAAATTGACATTAATTAATTACATTTGTATACCATCACATTAAACAATAATATCTCTCCTTTATCATGACTACACTAGAAGACAGTTTCTTTTTTTCTTTTTTGTTGTTAAAAAGTCAAAATAAACAACCAGTTGCTTCACATGAAAGTTCAGAAAAAACAGCACCCCAAGTCATTACTGTCACCTCAAAATCCAATCCAAACCCGTGCCATAAGTCACGGATTCCATAAGTATATCCTAAAAACAAACCTCACCCCCTGCCACCCACATTAAATAATCAACCAACCAATTATAATTATCCTGAAAATAATCAGTTTTTGCTATTGATTTGAGGTTTCTATGATTCTTTTCTTCTCATTTTCACATTTATATCCGCCAAATTTTAACTAAAAAGACTGAACTTTTAGACTTCTTAAATTAAATTTGACAAGATTTTACTCCTCCTTAAAAGCACCTTTTGAAGGCTCCTAAAAGAGCAGCTAAAAGTGCTTTTAATCACAGCAAAATAAGCATATTTCTAATCAAAAGACAAAAATAAATGAAGCAAACTCACAAAATAATTGACAAAAAGTGAAAAAGGAAAAATTATTTAACATTTTAAAAGTAAAAAGAAATTTTTTATACAGAACAGAAAATGGAGGAAAAAAAGACTGACCGGCAACATCCTGACCATCATAAATGCCACGGTGTACAGTCCCAAAAGTACCACGTGCAATGACGCCCTTGATGATCAGCTTAGACGGGTCAATCTCCCACTCGTATCTCTGGCTCCTACTGGCGCCACCGCCGCCGATTGTGGTGGCGGAAGTGGTGGCGGTGGCCGTGATGGGCAAATCTTCTTGATTTTTCTTATTTTTCTCCATAGTCCAAGCCCTATTGAGATGCCTCTCAAGTTGCTCATCTAAACTCTTCAAATCAATCTGATCTGCCCTCACAAACCCATCACTGTTCTTCTCCATTTTTGCAGTATTTTTCGAATGAATTCAAGAAAATGAATTAATTTTTTCTGGGTTGTGGAGGGTTTTATGCAATTAACAGAAATTTGAATTGGTAATTAAGAATATGATATGAAGATGCAAAAAGGTCAGAGGAGAGGAAGAGTGTATGTATAATTGTATGTATATTTTAGTGTGTGTTGTATGTGTGCGCAAGTAGTAGTATTATGAGCAGCGCCATGTGGGCACATGGAATTGCCTGATGACAACGTGTGTATGACCCACAAAAGGTCTCCTCTTATTTTTTCATTCAATGCTTTTTGCTTTATTTTTGTTGCTTATATATTATTTTTCATTAATTAAAATTATAGACAATTTTCATTTGTGTTGTTCCTTCGATTTTTAATCACGAAAAGATATCTTTTTACAGTGTTGCCATAATTAGAAATTATCGAAGCGGGTAGATGAAAAAAGGGTAGAAGTTATCTTGTGTAATATGTTTTGATCAGTAATGGATAAAAATTAACTTCAACAAGTAATTTCGTTTGAGTTTATATTGTTATAGGGATAAGTTTCAATTTGTTAAAGATTTTGTTAACAGCTATGCGTAAAGATATTTATCTTCACTAGAGATTCTCACTAATCAATATAGCGGATCTCGTTTTCATACATTTAATTGATCTTAGTCGCATCATTTGCCACGTAAACTAGGGATTATCTCTACAATAATTTTAAAACATGGAACCTATGAGGGAATATCTGTACAAACAGATTTTCTCGCCACTCTGGTGTACAAATGCTTGCATGGTAGAATTGTAGCAGTTGTATTATATGTATTTATTGTGAAATTTTGTCAAACGTAAATGGTAAATGGGAATGTACATGTAGCATAACCCAATTTGATTAGCTGTGTAAAAATGAGAGATGGAACTTTCAAGTGGATAAATGGGATCTCTCGAATGAATTGAAAACTAATATGGATGCAACTATTCGAGCAAGTGATGGTTTCACATTGGTATCAGTACAATATTTGGGATTGGGGGGACGATAATCACAATTGAGATGTAAGACAATGCCAAGTTTCTTTTTGGTTGGAGATTTAGAAGTTGTTGCTTTCAAAGAAAAATTGTTACTCACACAAAATAGTCGAAATTTGCCTAGACAATATTGAAACTAACTCGTTTTTGCTTGTTTAGGTAGGAATCGGACAATTATTTTGACCTATATGAGGCTTTATTTGTATAATATTGTTAATTTGTTACAATAGGTCTGTGGTGATGGAATAGAGCGCCACATTCGCTTGCATATCGGCATGCCCTTGTGATGTTCTGTCTTAATAGATCGATTGTATTCCATAATTTCTATCACAGCTCTTTTCTATGTGTAATATGTTTTAATTTAAATTTTTAGCAACTTATGTTTTTTCACAATCAATTTGTAATTAAATGAGATGGTTGGCTTTCAAAAAGAAAAATAGGGGTGTAATTTTTTCTTATCATTTTTCAACTCAACTTTTCTATCTACATTGCTGTTTATTAAAATTCTTAAT
The DNA here is from genome assembly GCA_903798315.1 of Fraxinus greggii. NCBI lineage: Eukaryota > Viridiplantae > Streptophyta > Magnoliopsida > Lamiales > Oleaceae > Fraxinus > Fraxinus greggii. Next base: position 5,174 of record CAIGRK010405704.1, on the reverse strand, counting down.
AGCTCACCTTATATAAAATCATGTATCGATGAGTCTCGATCGATATTTTGCCCTTGTTTGATTTTAATAAAAAATAATTTTTTAGTAGATTTTGACAAATTGAATGAGTAATAAATTGACTAACCAAAATAACCTTAGACCAAATATAATATTCTAGAATGATGCTTGTTTTATCATTTTATTTCTTGATGATAAGGCCAGCAAATTTGGACCCACCACCACATTGTTGAACTTTTTAAAGGTCCAGATCCTGCTCTTTCTTTTCCTTCCCCGATGGGTGTTTTTCTATTGACGAAATCGATTGAGTTTTTGTGCCCGAATAATCCGACACTGGCATCAATCGCCAAAATTATGTATTTGAAGAATTATATTTATACGCGTTGTGTTATTTATTTCTTTTCGATATTGTTCATGTCCCCTACATTGTGAGAGATTGAAAGGTGATAATAAATTGTAAGAATAGAAAATTATATACTCGCCTTTTAAAAGTTTGGTTTATATTTGCGTATTATCAAGAACTCCATCCTTGACGTTTTCGATGTACTTCTTAGAAAGGGAGTGAATATCAACATGTATTGTGACATTTTCTGTTTCCTTAAAATCCTATCAAATGACATTTCTCAAAAAGATACGAAGTATTGGATACAAATATTTGTAATGTCAAGTTTGGTAGCAGCTTTTTCATGAGAAAAGAAAATGATAAAAGATGTACTGTCTAATAGAAGACGAATAGAAAATTTGATGGATATTACTGAGAAAATAATGTATTTTAAATAGTGATATAATGAGAAATATATTATTAAAAGTAAAAAAAAAAAAAGGTTATTGATGTGATGAAAAATATTATTTTATTGGAGAATGTGTGATTGAAAATGAGTTTTGAAAGAAAGAATTTTCAAAGAATATATGTCAAACATAGGCTAATTCTCTGCTAGTTCGTCAAGGCCCTTGTTTGAGCTCCATTCTACAAAAGCTCATTTTTTTTCTTAAATTCTATTTCAAACACACATTCTTTCAATAAAATAATTTATACTTAACTTCAAAAAAATTATAGGCCAAGGTAACATGGTTATAACTTGCAACTACATCATTAGAATGCAAAGGATAAATATATAAATGCGTGATTATCATATCTAAATTAAGCTTCTAGACGAAAAAAGTACCAATTACAAAAATTTTAATTATCACGACTTTGATAAAAAAGTGAGTACGAATAAACAAGAAAGCATGATGTAGAACTAATGTCTATACGATATTGGAAACTTTTAACAAATGAATAAACAAAAAAGATCGTATAAATCCGCTGTACAAATTATGTTTATTCGCTTCATGCAATATGTCGGAGATTAAACTACTTCCATTAGAACATACAAGGAACTAAAATTGCAGTGTATGGTAGGAGTAAAGACACCTCCCAATTCAAATGACAAAACCAATAGTACCTTTAATATGGACACCCCTCATTTATCAGTGGCATGATTTGCCTAAGAATAGTTAAAATCAGTAACTTGCATGACGATCTAGATTCATGAATGGTCCACCCCGTATTAGTGTAAATATTATGTTATAGTTCAATTGATTTTGAATATAAACACATTTAATAAATTATTGATATATTTTATTTATGGCAAGATCTATTATTTTTTTACTTACTAAATAATAGAGTCCGTATGTTCAAATTTTAGTAATTGTTAATTACAGTGAGTTGTAATTGTGAAATACAAATTACATAAATTGAATCTTAAATCATCCGTGGTCGTAAGTAATAACGAGATACGGATATCAATATTATGGACATACCATCATGTGTAACATTTCTTACTTGTGAAGTTAGTAGCCGATCTTACAAGTTAAAGTATGATGACACTTAAATGAACATGTGCATATTTTGTTATAGAACAAAATATTGGCTACCCATAGAGATTCCATATGGATAACTATTAATTTGTAATGTCCGGTAGTGGTCATTTGACTTGAGATAATCAAAGCGCCTTATATGGGGACAATCTTATTTTGGTGATGTTGGATGTTGCTTTGTCTAGAATCGTAATATGGTATCGTTTGAGCACGTCAATAATCATATAAATGTAGTGAATGATCAATAGACAATTCGTCACTCTTAAATAGTAAGAAACTATAATATACATTTCATTCAAATAAGTTGATAACGAAATCATTGGCCAATGTACGCTCAAAAGTCGAAAAGAGTTTGACTTATTTTGACTTAAAAAAGTGGAATGAAAGATATGATTAATATTCGAAATGAACACAGATCCGTATCTCATAATTGATTGGATCATATTGATGAAGGGATTATAGCTTCACGGTAAATAAACAAGTTTGATTTTATTATACCACGTGACATTTTTCCTCATATGTATTGTCTTGACACATTGTTAGATGTCAATTTGGAACGATGGATGTGAATTTGTAATAAATTAGAAGGGGTATTTTAATTTATCGATCAAAATAATAATTCATGTAGTTGGCATCGTGATCGGAAACTTAATGAAGTACACACAAAGAAAAACTAGAGGAATGAGATTCATCAATTAATTAATTAATAAATGTTTGACCAAATTTAATTAATTGAATTAATTAAATATTGGACCGGATTAGGTTTAAGAGACGGGCCAAACTCATTTTGACTTTTATTAATAAGTTGCTAGGATTTGAAAAATCATAACATAATTATATTATTGATAGCACAAGAAAAAAAAATCATAATTTTCTCAATCTTGTTTCCTGTATGGATTTCTATTGAAATGTGAACAATTGAATAATTATGGATTGCTAATTAGAATTGTTCTTCAAATAATTCATCAAAAGTATAATTTTCTATCACCGTTTCTTTTGAAACACAAAGAAGATCATTGGAGGGAAATGAAATATTATTTATTTTTCATTGTGTATGCTTAAGAAAATTTCAAACAATGGTATCAGAGTCTACTTTGTATTTGTTATAAGCTGTTTTACATGTTTGAATTATAAAAAATTAATTTTTTTCTTCAATCTAGCAATTTAGAAAATTATTTTTCAATTTCAATTTGTTTTGAAAGAAAAGAAAATAAAATTTTTGACCAGACATGGGAAAGTGCTGCTGCAGCATCGCCGGCAAAGGGCAGCGCGGAAGCGGAGCAACAATGCCCCTTGGCTCACGACAACATCGCTTACGATCACGTGTGAAGCAGCGACAGTGCTTCATAGCAACTGACGATTTGCAACACCCAGTCTTTGCAGTTGGCAGCAAATCGTTCGCTACCATCGATCTTCCTGTGTGGCACTACTGCTGATAGAAGCAGAAGCAACAGCATCGCGGCTGCTACACAGAAGCTTCGTGCACTGCTTCAGTAGCAGCGCATGGCACCACCGTTCAACTGTGTTATGCCGCCGCTATTTGACAGCGATGGCACTCCCTATTGGAGTCGGAAGAGGTGATACCCAAACCGTTTTTGGATTTTAGGGTTTCGTTTTGGATGAAGAGTGGAGACGGGAGATTCAGGTGAAATCTTAGATATTTTAAGAACCTGCTTGCAATTTTCGTCTGAGTCAAAGCTGGAACTTTAAATAAGGGTCTATTTCGCAATTTACGAAATTGGAAGGTCTTGCTTGTAATTTTAAATCAATGGTCAAAATGCAATTTTCAAAAAAGGTTTCTTAAATATAATTCTTGAAAATGAATTTAAATTTGAATTTTTAAGGTTTGAACTTAAATTCATTTTTGACAACAATTTTAATCTTGACCCAAATAAAAATTTTATTTAAAATTGACGAATTTTATATTATAGTTAAAATTGAATTTTAATTTAAATATAAAACTTTGATCCTAAATTGAATTTTATCTTATTTTTTATCCTAAATTAAATTGTTAATTCAACTCTAATTTGATATTTAATTATCTCAGCACAATGTAATTTTGAAATTAGATTTGGACTTTAATTTGCTATTTAATTAGAATTTGTTTTTCTAATTAAATAGTTCCGCTATATAATTGTTGAATTAGAGTTTGATTCCAATTTGATATCTAATTAAAATTTTATTTTAATTGAATAAAACCTCGAATTTAATTTATTGATTAATTTGATTAATTAATTATTTAATTGTTTGATTCTTTTGTCTAAATTAGTTTACATGACCATAATTTCTAGAAACTTGAAATATATTTGCATATAATTTTAAATATTATATTGGAATGCATTTTATGGGATGAATGTATATTTAGTAGATGATTATGGACTCGTCTATATAGATGTGTTGAATGGTTAGTTTTAATCATTGTTATTTTGGGTCTACGAGCTTTTATTTATTTTAAACATTCGGGTTGTAATTATTATAGGCTTGCATGTCCAATTATTTTAGGCATACGTACCAACTAGTATAGAATACAGGTCGCAGCTGAACTAATTGAAGATACAAGAAGAGGAAACAATAGAGATGAAATATTGTATGAGTCAATACAATACCCCATAGGAATTGACGAGTCAATACAATACCCCATAGGAATTGACCAACTAATCTTTCATAGGCTTGGGAAGACTAGATAATATAAGTCTATAATCGTCAATACTGTTATATGTATGTTTATTTGCATAATTGATGCATGATAATATATATAATTATATTCATGAGACTTTTACATGTAAAACTCCTCACTAAAATATTAAATCAGATTTATATTCGTCTTCCATCATTAGAGTGAAAAATTAGAGTTCTTAATCGATCTCGACTTGTTGAGTAAACTCAAGACTGATCTATTATAGACATGTTTAACACTATAAAATATTAGATATTTCTAAATGACGGGTTTGGCTTAATTAAAATTTATCTTTTATTGTGTACACTTACGGAGATATGCTATAGAGGCACGTTAAGCTACCGCATACGATGTGTGAAGATAGATGTCAGCTTAATGATCTGAAAGTTGTATGGAGATACAATTGATAATAGTTATTACTCAAATGTTTTGTTAAAGATTTTTGAGTACACTCAAGATCTTAATATAAAAAATGAGATCACAACTCATTGGGAGTCAAGTATGAATTCCATAAATTTATGTGCGAGAGTCGTAAATTTGAGTTAAACATTGAGAGCATAATTAATTTAGTAAAAGACCATGTTAAATTAATTGATGCATTTTATATATCATCCTTTTATTTTTCATCATTTACATTTAT
>CAIGRK010405681.1:0-21691 GCA_903798315.1 Fraxinus greggii | reverse complement strand
CCTTTAAAATAAAATTATTTAATTCTCATATTTATTTTCAATTATACATTTACAAAATAAAATATTTTGCACGTAAATTCAAAACTATTTTTTACTTTTTAACTACACAATCTTCAAAAAATCACCATTCAAAACTACATTTTTTTAAAAGATAATGACCATCAAACAGGGCTTAATTCATTTGTCCAGTTACACTTGACATCGAACAAATTTCTGGAGCATTGACTTCATTAATTTGTTATTGGCTTAACTAAATCAAAGGATAAATGTCATTTCGCTTACGCTTTGATTGATTGAAACTTTATGAATAGATTTAGAGCAATTAAAGTACATCAAGATCGTATTTAGAATAGATTTGTTTAACAAAAATGCTACAGGTATAGGAAACTCCAACCGAAGTGATAGAGGAATTCAAAATTAATTATGTGGCAATGAACAGTGACGCCTGCCCAGCCGGTTTAACTCAAAGTGGACGAAAACCGGTTTTGAAAAGTTGCAAAACCGTCTATGCTAACTGTTGTCCCCAAAATCGTGTGCCAAGAATTTCCACGCCTCTCCCTCTCGCTCTCACCCGTAGCTAAATCCGGCAGCTGCACCGTTCTTACCACCTGTCGGCTCAAACATCGAACCCAATTTTCCCTGTCCGGGCGACCCATTTTTTCGCCCCCCCATTTTCCAAAAAACCTAATTAATCTGCCCCCCGACATTCGTTCACCTCCAGCCAAAGTCGAGACGAGAAATGTATATGCTGTTGCGATTGATGCTGCCGTCGATTCAGCCGTCAGCTTCCCGTTGTTGACAGGAGTCACCGCCGACCAAAGTGGTTTTCCGTCCACTTCCCAAGGCTTGTACAGACTTACGAATTTCGAGTGCAGTTTGTGTGTTGATTTCATCATGATCTATGAACAATTAGTTATGGTGAAAATTGTAATATGAAGTGATGATTTGTGATTTGGGAATCTCTGAGAATTTGTTGAACTAGGTATGCAAATGTTAGGGAATGGAGTTTTCTGGAATGAGAAACTTATTGGTGATTGGTGAATCTCTGTGAATTTGTTGAACCATCGAACTAGGGCAGTGTTTTTTAGGGATTCAATGGAGCCATTGTACTTACTGTGGGAATTTCAACAAAAATCAAAACCCAAATTTCATGTCTGCGAATGTGTGTGATGATTCCGATTTGTGTTTCATTTTGTACCGTTTCTCTAAATTTGGGATTACATAATTGGAAGTTATACTGTCGAATATTTTTCGGCAATTATTATTACAGTGTGAATAAGAAAAAATGTACTTCTTTGATTTCTGCTACATGAGACATCATATTTCAATAGCATTCATGTGGGTTTATTTGTTTCATCAACATTTGTCGATTAGAATGAGAGGAAGGAATTTTGGAGTTTGTCACAGTTGTAGAAGTAACACTCACTACTTCTCACAATGCCAAACAATATGCAGATGCCCTTCGTGTAAACACGGGGTTCGGAAATATTTCAAGGTCGAATGGGATACTATAAACAAAGGGCGATTGTTCTTCACATGTAGTAATGAATGTGGATATTTCGACTGGGTGAAAAAAGAAGATTTAAATGGGGAATCGAGTACCGTTAATGAAGCGGTGAAAAATGAGCCCAACGAGAATAGGGAAGACTTACCAAGAATATTTGACAGTCTAGCTCGAATAACCGAGAAACGAGACGTCAACATATCATTGCACGTAACATTTCGCAGGGGAAAAGGAATTGCCGAATGTGATGGGGAAGGAAAGGGACCGACTGCAACGGGTGATAAGAATTAAGTTTGTGGTAGACATAGTACTAAGACATCATTTTGTATTTGCTATATGGTTTGTTGTAACGTTTTAATTAACATGGTTAATTTTGTTAAGGTCGGTTGACCGTTGGACGTAGGTTCACTACTATGCTTATCGTTTTAATATATTGACGGTTCGGACATATTTTTCTTACTGCGTTGACATATTTTGTTCTAGTTTGCATCTATGTGTAACAAAATTGAGTTCAGATTAGTACCAAGTAGAACACAAAATCAAAAATTTATTAACATCAATCTGTTTAGTTCTTCATGGATTATGTTACAGATGATGACTTAAAGTAAATGGATGAAAAAAAATGACATATTGAAGGTATTTCTCACCAATTAATCATGAAATCAGATTTATCTCCACATTGGCTTTAACCATTTAAATCTGCAAAGAGACGTGTTATACCAAGAACTAGCAGTGTAGAAAAAAAGAAACTAAACTCTTATGATAATATATAAAAGTTACAAGTCTTGTTTGTCCAATCATTCAATAGTATAACATTAACCATTTAGGTACAGACCAGACACACGAATAGACAATATATAAATAAGATTCAACTTCGTTTAATTCATCACTTCCGACCATACAAGCACTTAGGGCAGGAGTAGCAGTAGATATCCAATCCAGGCTGCAAAATAGGAAACAAAAAAAGCCATTTGTAATTCAAAAAAAACATACGAGTTGATGCACAGAAGAATTCCTGACAAGCCAAAGTCTTGACGACCGCATTTCAGTGGAGATAAAAGAATCTTATATTAATTTCAGTGCTGCTTGATGAAATAAATTAATTGACTATCCACTTGGGCCATGAAATGCTGATTTTGCTTGCTCAAATGTATTGCATCAATAACAGTTTTTGATGGACAAGAGGATACGGTGTTCATTAGCTGAAGTGTTGGAGTTCTTGGCCATTTTGATGAAGTCTTAGACAGTGATACATAATGTACTTATGGTTACATTCTTTTGTACTAGCAGTTTTAAATGCACTTCAGCCGTGGATGATCCTTTGTACATGTGCTTACTGCTGTGTCTAGATGCAGGCATTATTTCTTCTGTTTCTAGCATTTTGTATGTACGAAAAAAGAAGATTACAAAAGCAATGAAAATGGGTAGCTGGCCGTTGCGAGAGACATGCGAAAAAATCATTTCAGACGTTCGTTTTCAATTTGAATGTTAGGTGGCAAAGAAGATGTCCAAAAACTTAAACGTACTAGTTGATGCAAAGAAGAATTCCTGACAAAGCACACAATGGCCTAAAAAATACAAACCACAAAAATTAATGGTCCACAACAATGACAAAAAAATCATTTTTCCCAATTTTGCAGCTTTCATGAACTATGTAACAATTCCATATATATGTACAAAAATACCTTCCAAGCTATAATCACAACCCTGTGCCACCTCCATCGGGTAAATTTTGATAGTAGTACGGCATCACATGACCCAATTGTTCAGAACAATCTGTGAGTGAGAATAGTGAATAAATTAGGAAATGCTTAAATTGTTTGACGATTTGTACATTATTATGAACTATATTTGTACTTACCTTGAGCGTTCAAAATTCCATTCGTAAGTGCCGGACTGATGAAGGTTGAATACGGCAATTGTTCTGTGACGGCTTTGTTCGCATGGTCACCCTACATGAAAGAACATCATGTTTAACATGTCAAACCATTTAAATGGCAATTGTTCAGGATATACTAACAACCATTAAGTGTTGTGAATATGAGAACAATGTTGGCATAGAACATTGCGATAGTCGAGATTCAACGACGTTGGTTGCAGCTTCGTCCGTTGGTCTAGGCCTAGCCATTTGCCTCTTCCCTTTGTCCGAAGTTGATGTGGACTGCATTTTCACCGACTAAAATCAGCACTCGGACTTCAGTTCCCAATAAATGCGAATAGGTAATGGATAAACATACCTCAAGTTTCCTCGAAGTGGACTCCAATGGGCCTTTCATTCGACATTTCCTTGGCGCGCCCTTTCTGCTCGACGATTTAGGATCTAATATGCTTCCACTGTCAGTATTTTGCAAACCAGTACAAGTGGAGGTTGATCGAACTATATGCATCAAAATTCTTGCTTTACAGTTTGTCTAACATGTTAGTTGCGGTTTCAACGAACCATCCGTTGCATAACTTCTTCGACATTCATGACTACATGTGAATGTGACATGTCTCATAACTCCATCGACCGACTTTTTCGAATTTCGTTTCCTCACTAGAAAACCTACGGCGTAAGCGTATCTTTTATGGAAATCCAACATTTCTTTCTCACTATTAAACATCATACCCACCTGAGGCTCAGTCGCAACATCTCCTCCTACATTTTCATTATCCAATGTGTTCAAATTGTTCATTACGTTCTCGTTATCACATTCCAGCAACAACTCATGATTCTCACCCTCTACAATTTCTTTTCCTGCAACAAACAGCATAATTTTGTTAGATTTTTTCCCCTTACAATATCCTAAATTGAGAATCATCTAAGTTGATGGTTCACATTATAATACATAAATCTGGAAACCAATTTATGGAAAATCACATGTAAAATCTGAAAACCAATTTATGTATATTTCACTACAATTTGAAAATGATTCAGCCAACTTATAACTAATCAGATGCCCCAATAAACATAAATCGAATGAGAAACCGATTTTATTCACTATTCTCACTCACAGATTGTTCTGAAAACCAATTTATGTATAGTTCAAGCAATAAACCAATCCATGTACACCGAGCCCGATTTAGAACGAAGAAGCGTTCTTACATTTGTTCGTCATTTGCAGTAAATGTGTTCCCTAAAAATCAGTTGGACATTGGCCGGCGGTGACTCCTGTCAACAACGGGAAGCTGACGGCTGAATCGACGGCATCAGCAATCGCAACAGCATATACATTTCTCGTCTCGACTTTGGCCGGAGGTGAATGAGTGTCGGGGGCAGATTAATTAGGTTTTCTGGAAAATGGGGGGCGAAAAAACGGTTCGTCCGGACGGGGAAAATGGGGTGCGATGTTTTAGCCGGTGAGTGGTAAGAACGGTGCGGCTGCCAGATTTAGCTACGGGTGAGAGCGAGAGCGAGAGGCTTGGAAATTCTTGGCACACGATTTTGGGGACAACAGTTCGCATAGACGGTTTTGCAACTTTTCAAAACCGATTTTCGTCCACTTTGAGTTAAACCGGCTAGGTGTCACTGTTCATTGCCACGTAATTAATTTTGAATTCCTGTATCACTTCGGTTGGAGTTTCCTGTACCTGTAACATTTTTGTTTATTTAAATATTCCATGTCCTGGAAGCTGGTCGATCAGCTACCTGATCCAAGTGAGCATGCATGCATTAGACGTACGGAGAAATTTGGAAAATCCAAAACAAATGACATCAAGTTAAATAAAGTACGGTTAATACGGTACCGTACACATAGTTTTCACCTCGTATTCTTGACTAATGTTCCCTGGAAAAAAAATAAACAGAATTTTATTCCAGACTTCTAGAAGCTGAATTCAAATATGAGATTATAAATCTCGATTTCTTGTCTGTCATTTGTCAACTTCCCTCGTCTTATTGTCGATTTACTGCAAGAGTCTACTTTATAAATTGTTTAACAATAAACTATCTATGGGACTTTTCTCAATAAAGAGGATGGGAAAATATTCAGAAGCTATGGATCAAAGATACAAAATAATTGCATAACTTTTCATTTACCTAGCTTAAAAATAATATTCGAGTATTCTGTATTCAGTGTGATGTATACATGTATGAACAAATTAATGCATGACAACTCTAACGATTAAATTGTCTATGTTATGCAAAAGCGAGTATAAACAATATATAAAATAAGAATAAAGAATACAAGATTTATGTGAAAATTCAAAACAGGAAAAAAATCATAAACGGAGGAAGAGAAATTCACTATATCAAATATGAGTACATGATGTGCGGCCACTACGAATGATAATATAATGAAATCCTAAAATACATCACATCTATACACAGGGTGCGAGAATAATAAAACATGTTTCACCGCATATAAATGTCGTACTGCTAGCTTTTCGGGTCGGCCCAAACAGAACTCTGATTACCGTATTCTAACAATCTACTTAGAGCTTGTTTGAACCTCATTTTTTTTGTCAAAAATGTATTTTGAAATAGTAATTTGATGGAGAAAGTATAGTTGAAAAATAAAGAAAAATTTTGAATTTGCGTACAATATTATTTTTTAAAAAATGTGTAGTTAAAAATAAAAGAAAAATATATATTTTGAAAAAAATAGTAACGAACAAGGGTCTAATAACACGAAGCTCAACAGAATAAAATGAGGGTCTCCTGTGCTTCTAACTTGTTTTGTCGAGGGGGGAGTTAAAAGTGATTTTTGACTGAGATATTTTGACATTTTGCATAATCTCGCGTAGCAAAATTATTTGTATTTATCGTAACTTTGTGCGCGTGTCATGTGTGCGCGCGCGTGAGAGAGAGAGAGAGCAAAGCAAAGCAATAATATTTAAATATTTCCAGGTCAAACAGAACAGAGCAATATTTGAAGTAAACAATAAGATTATTGTATTTGAAAGTGAATAAAATATTTATATATGAAAGATTGATATGTATCAAGTTACCCGTTGAAAATTAGCTCTGAAAGGAAAATTTAAGGTTAATGTTAACGAAATTATGTAAAAATTATATGCAAATAGAACTTGAGGATGGGGATTGAAAAGTTTGATTTGAAAGGTTGTGACAAAACTTCTTAAATTGAAAAAGGAAAAATAAGATTGATTGAAAGGAACAGAGGCAATTATTACTCAGAACGAGTATATTGAGGAGGAAATGCAGAATCAGAACGGCCTCAAATTTGCAGAAAACAGCATTTCAGAGCGTGGCAAACGGGTTGCTTCCGCACCTACCCCGCCTAATTCAACACCTTCCCATGTTTTTATGATGGAATAACTTGGGGATCCGTCTGTCATTTCAATTTTTATTTATTTCCTGTGTCAGCAAAAAATTTAAATGACGATCACATCGAAAATTTGACTGTATGGAAAACTCATTGAAATTCTGAATTTCAAGAAGTTGTGATCTTATTGTCACGTCAGACCATCATAGCATAACACAATAAAACATATATATACACATTTAGTTTCTCAAGTCGTTTAAGAATTATACAAAATATACGCATTCATTCCACAGAGATTGAAGTCAAACCTTTAGAAGCTCATCGGAATCTCTCGGCTCTTCTCCAAGTTACTCAGAGCATTTTCACAACCCATAGTTTATGTTTCTTTATATGCAGATAAACAAGACTGGGACCAATCAAATTTGCATCTGAAAGACGTTTGCAAAGATTGAGATAAGTGTCCACATTTCCTGGTTGTTGAATTCTTCTTCTTAACCCCTGCAGGACAGCAGCTCTGTCAAGGTATTCTGGATACAAACCCATGTCCAGCATCTTGATTACTGTCTCTGCAGCATTGTCAAAATGACCACCTTTAATATAACCTCTTAACAACCATGAAAGGGTTCTCTTTCTCCGGAAAGAACTTGCAACCTCCGTTCGGGTAAGCAACCGAGCAATAGAACTGACTTCTTTCTGGGAAGCACATATGGCTAACACAATGTCATAGATATCTCCTTCAGCCTCCTTACCAACAAGTTTCATTTCCCACAACTGTCTTTCAGCGTCACCTCCACGCCCAGCACAGATATACATAGCAAGAAGTCTTTCGTGAACCACACCATGGATTGATGAACTGCCCCCTTCCATAACCCATTTAGACAAGCGCACGCCATCATCCAAAATATCTTCTTGATACTGGTTGATCAGCCCAACATTTTCTGCATCCAGTTCAGCAATCAAACCAGATTTGGTGAAACCTTTTAACTTGCGTAGAGCTTTACCTAATTCATTCAACTCTTTCACTACAGCTGTCATTGCAATTAAATAGCTGTACAACTCTGGCTTCAAACCACATTCTCTAAGGTGAATCACTAATTTGGCAGCATCCATGTAGCTTCCCTCCGCCTGAAACAATCAATTCTTCACATTAACACAGGTGGAAAAAAAAAAAAAAAAAACAATAATCTAAAAGGTAGACATGTGAACAGGGAGCATGGTTCATCTGACTTGTGGCTGAAGCACTCGTGTCATTGGCGCAGAGAGAAGCGTGAAACTATGAACAAAAACACGATCAACCCTCGTTGATTCCAAACAAATAACACGACACAATTACCTTCTAGTTTTTGTTGATTTCTAAGAATGCCATAAAACTAGGCATCAAGCAATCGTTGATTCATGCACGAATACCAAGAATTTGGATAAAAAAAGTGGGGAAAATTTTCACAACTCTATTCAATTGTTTAATAAAAATATTCCAACCAAAAACACTTGTGTCCACTGTTAGACCTAATTGCTAACTATAATAGAAATTGCACTTTTAGTCCCTACAATCCTAAAAATTATAAAATTAACCCTAATTAATTAAACTGGTGTAATTAGAGAAAATAAAGTAATACAAATTGTTCCAGGACTGTACTCTTGTCTTCCTGGACTGCATTAGTCAATCAATTCATCAAAACCACCATAATCTCTAACTGCACACAAACAAAAAACTGGGCTTGCTATAACAGTGGAGGAGGAAATGATTTTTTTTACGGGAGCGATAGTAATTAGTTCATCTAGTTAAACTCTACCATATTGCTCTTTTTTAAGGATCCTCCGCATCAGGGCCACATTGTAAGAAAAGCACAAGTAAAACATATCAACGCATGCTAGTGAATATTCATTTCCTAGTATTCTCATTTGACATTAAAACTTCGAGGTTGGTAGTCTTCTTTCATGTTCAAGTATCTAATATGGAACCCCTGGATGCCTCACAATTCCTGTTCAGTACTCTTGAGCTCCATGTTCCTACTTTGTGACCTAGGTTGCAACTTTTAGCTACCAAAACACTCAAATCTCTAAATATAAGTTCCAAGCAATTTCATAAATAATAGCATGTTTGGAAAGTGTGTATAAACGGGGTTTAAATTATAAAATGATAAAAGTGGTGGATAAGTGGGTTGTACTTGTGGGTCCTGTGCGTAAAAAAGTGACGAGTGTGTTTATAAATAGTTTATAAATATGAGCGAATCAGAGACTTAAGTCCAAAAACAAAAGTTCGTGATTTTTCTCCACTCCCACTTACAAGAAAAAAAATTCACGCTTATGCGTACAATTGAGCAACATCGCTTCATTTGTTAAAATAGAATATATTGATCAACCTTCCTGAGATAAGATTCAGTAACTTAGGCTCTCATGCTATAACGAATACGACCCATCGTGAAAGTTCGAAAAATCAAAAGAAATTCAAACCCCCAAAAAATGTGTCATGTGATCGATATAACAGTAAGTAATTATTTCATTCCAATTTTGTGAGTACCACAACAGAAGATATGTATATGATGATTCTCTTCTACACATGATAAAAGCAGTAAACCACAATTACTATCAACCGTCCCAGGACATCATTGCTATTGCAACCTTATATTTCATTTCAACTTTAACTATCAAATTTCAAAAACAACATATGAAATTAATTTATTGGAAATTACAAAGCTTTCAAAATGCGTTATCTTCTATTAGTTAAGTATAATTCAAAGTGCTATAAAATATTAATAAGTAAATGCCATTAAATAGCAGTGCAAATACAAGTAAATAGATTTGGCTGGTCACCTATAGGCTATTGCGAAATTTTACCTTAGGAGCATTGAATCTTGTAAAATCTAGGGAAAAGCTAAAAGCTTAAGAATATTATTTAAATAACTTGAACATAATGAATTTGATTATGATCACAAATAAGCCTAGGTGTCTTCTTATATAAGTATTGGTAGAACAGGTAATCTCCAAATCCTAGTAGGCTAAGAAGATAATAAATCTCCTAAAAAGAAACAAAAACTAATAATCTACTCCTAACCAAACTAGAAATTGAGTTTGCTTTCAATAGTATGCCTAATCATTTCACTGCTATGTCTTTATTTGAGATTGTGTACATCCAGCCTCCTGGACATTCGTTGGACTTGATCCCTCTGACCAGACTACCTAACAGCCTCCCAACAGCAGAAGAGATGGCAAACCATGTTCAATTTGGTGCAGCAGTAGAAACTGAATCTCGTAAAAACAAGGGAAAAAATGAAAGCTTAAGAATATTATTTGAATAACTTGAATATAACGAATTTGATTATGATTACATACAGGGAAAAAATGCACCATTCGTCCGCACCCTAGGGCCTCAATCCCAGTTTCACCCCCTTTTTATTTTTGTTGGAGGCAATGTCCCTAACTTATACTTTTTGAGTGTGCCAGTAGTCCCTTACTGAATCCATCTTTTTACCAGTGCATGTGAATATCACATGCTAACATTTTTCACTGAAAAGACCATAAAACCCTTGCATTAGTTAAAAATAAGAAGGAAAAAAAACACAAATTCATTTGTCTTCTCCAACTACCCCTCCCCTCCCCACCGTCCCAGTCCCACAACCACCACCATTGTCACAGACAGAAACACAACCAGAACCTTTCACCACCATATCCTTTCATAAGGTTTTCTTATTATTATATATTCAACTATGCAAGCCCCATATGGAAGCTCTGCCTGATTTGAATGAAAGGCAAATAGTGACAATCAATTTACTATATCAGTAAGCATCCTTGCTTTCACCTTACGTACAAATGAAAAGTCCAAACTGCAAAAATCAATTGGAACACCATTTTCTCCATTGAACTAGACAGAAAATGAACGCCCAAGCCTATCTATCTCCAATATCGCATTATAAATGAGGCATTTTCATGGCCATTATAAAAGTTCTGAGTAAAATGCAGCAGAAAATAAGAAATATATTCCTTTGGTGCTCTGAATATGAGAATTTAAAATCTTTAATTAATATAAAATGCATATAATATTTTCATGGGTTCTGAACCGCAAACTATAAGAACACTGAATCTGGCGACAAGGACCAGAATGCTCAAATACTATAGCATATAAATGAACTAAAAACAGAAAAACGTAGGAAAAAGTTTCCTCAAAATCAACACATACCATGTCTGCGTGAATGTGCTTCAAAAAATGTGACTTAAATCTTTCTGCAAAAATTGCTTCACTGCCGCAAGAGGGATTAGTAAGCAGATATATAAATCTACAGAGATGTTTTACAAAAGAAGGGTTCCCTAGATAAACCTACCCATTGCCAACTTTCATATTCTTCTCGCAGCATAGAAGGAAATCAGTGGGGCGCTGTAACTGAGCCAGGGGGAGCCATTGGTGGATTGGTGATAGCACAAGCCGGGTTTTAGGATTTTTATTTTCTTCTTTTTCCTTTCCTTTTCTATTACCTTTTTCCTTCTTCTTTTCTAATTATAGCAGGGAACGGAATTGCAACAGCAGTCAAACCAATTTATCCTTCAAAAGTTAGGCACATTAAGTTCACATGCACAATAACGGTCAAAATGGACAGATTTAGTCTCAAGGGACTACTTACGTACCTAACCTATAAGTTAGAGACTTCATCCTGAAAACCATAAAATGAGGACAACATTGCAACCGGGCCATAGATTGGCGACAAATGGCGCTATTTTCATTTGGAACACGCCTAGCCATCTTTTTCTGTAGGTATTGAAAGAAGAAGTAATCTCTTAATCGTAGTAGACTAAGAAAATAAACAAATCCACTAAAATAAGAAAACTGATATCATACTCCTACAATAACTAGAAATCCTATCAAAATTGTAAGACTAGATCCTACTAATAAAAAGAACCCTAATTATGTTGTCCTACATCAATCTTCCTCAAGCAGGCTTGGGCAGAATAGCTGACGAGTACAAGTGATAGAACTAAGCCAGCAGCAAATGAAATTTTTTATCTGCCTATATATTCTGCTGAGGATTCACGAGTGTTTCAAACCACATATTTTGAACAACAAATTCAGTGCATCTAAATATTAGTTTATAATCAAGACCCCTTGTAGACCATATTCCCAGGTCCCAAATTTTGACAGTTTTCATGTCCAACTCCGAGATCCACAATTCTAGATAGTCATATGGAAATCCAGGAAAAACCAAGTAAGCATTTAAGCATAAGCAGTCATACAACAAAACCATGTCTTGTAAACAGTAAATTCTGCACCCAGGACATCAACTTCACCTAGTGCTCAAAATATAAGGCTGGAGAGGAAAAAGTAATCATCCATTGATAAAACAAAACTCTTAATGTTAAATCGAGAAAGCAGTAGTCCAATGGTTTTAATTTGTAGAAAAGGAGATCCACCCGTTTCTAAATGTCAATGCTTCTATAACATGTGATCAAATAAAGAAGCCCCCTTCTCTCGATCAGGCATCCTAGAGGCATATATGACGAAAACATCAGTATGGCGACAATTTTACCTAACTACTTGAAGAAAGTTCCAACATAATAAGACAAATCACAATATAAGATTGAATGTACATAACATCATTTGCTGGAGTAATAGTGGGAAAAGCAAGAACAACAATAGAATTGCTTACCTAGGATTATATTGGCTAAGCATAGAGTGAGAAACAAATCTGCATGAGGTTTGGAATTGGGACAGAGAATAAATGATCAGAACTACCCAAAGAAAAGGAGATGCATATCTGTTTTAGTGTAGAGTAAGTCCATTTGTTGATTCATCTTATCCCTCTTTCTCTTTGATACAACTAACTTTTTCTACATACAAATTCTACGGAATATGTATGAAACTACTTAACCTTGGTTACTTGCCCACCCAACTAGGAAATCCTGGCTCCAACAGTTGGACAATGTTTTCCACGAGAATTCTTGGGAAGCAAACACAATAGTAAAATGAGTCTACTTCAAATATTTACTGACCAGACGAAGTATCAAACACCAAAAGACACGATGGAAAAAAATAACAGTATAATTCTTATAATTCCAATTAACCATGCATTTGCTAAAGTGGCTGTAAGATTTCAAGAGCACTACGAAACACCACCTTAATTATAACACGCAAATCAACATTACTTGATATACGTTATTTTGCATCCATCCAATTGATTATTAGGTAATGAGAGTATCTAGAAATATATCTGCTGACGTAAAAAAACAGCAAATAACATGGACGAGTTATTGAGAGTATTTAGCAATTACCATCATCTTCCATGCGAGGTATCCAACCGGACCACCTTTATTCTCCTCCTTATCACCGTCCAAACATGTAATCCCCCTCCTTAGCACCTCTCTGACAAACAAAACCGCACCTTCCTTATCCCGTAATTCCCAATAGAAAGAAATTACCTTCTCAATCATACTAAAGGTTGGCTTCAACCCAACACAATCCATGTCCACCAAAAGATCAACCACATCCCCAACCTTATTCTTCCTCTCAATTAAGTTCTTTATCCATGAACACATTATCGACACCATCAGTTCCATCGTCTCCTTGTCAACCCTATTCTCCTTTTGCAGCCACTCAAACACCTCCAACGTGCACCAAGAGTCCCTCCCTTCCTGCGAAAAGTACACCAAAACTAACTGCAACTCACGGGATGACAATTTATCATTCATTTCCTCAAGCACATCAGAAGGTTCCCGAGTCATGCGCTCCAGTTCCTCAATTGCCTCAAAAAATCCTTCACTCATTTCATCCTCATCGTCACTGGTGACAAACATATCCAATTCAACTGATTTCAGAAGCCTAAAATTCCGAAACTTGCTTCTTTTTGTGATTACAGAACCAAAGCTCTCCGAAACTGAAATTCTTGCACAAGGTCTCACTTTGAGCTTATTGGGCTTTGGGGTTGCAAGAAAATTATACTCTCTTGACGAAGAACCGTGAGTCAACCGAAGATTGTTGATAGCAGCAATTCCACTAGCAGAAGCCGCCATTTTTTCGCCAATTTTGATTTAACGGAGCAAGGGTATTAATGGTAAGCCGGAAAAAGTTTCACAGATACGAAAAATGACTTCCCCTTTTCTTTTCTTTTTCAAGAATTTCAGGACAAACAAACATTAGATAATGACTATGGGGAAAAAAAGAAGAAGATGATGATGGTAAGTAGATTAATGGAAGAGCAAAGTAATTGATGAATTTTGCTAAAAGAAAAACTTAAACTTGAAGGAGGCTGAAGCAAAGATACAATTTTTATAGAAATTAGGAAGTCAAAAGTACAAGCAAAGTATTCGAGAAAGGGATATAATTCTTATGGAGTTTCATTGGCATAGTCGAAGCAAAACCCCAGAAATATGATACGTGTCCAATTGCAGACAGTCCAAGGAATAGATGGAGGATTGGAGGTTGGTTAAGGGTAATCAGTTGCCATCAAGCCCCGAAGCTTTTTGTTTGTTTCTTTTTTTTTTTTCGGTTTTTATCCTAGTGGACGGACCGACGACGACGGACATTGATAAAAGAGGGGACTTAGTGGAACAAAACTTTCATCCTTTACAATATTAAGCTCATGTTTGATCCGAATTAAAATCTAATTTTAATTCAAATCAAAATCAAACAATCAATATTAACCACATCTTTCATGAATCCCACAACTTTTCAACCACACATTTCAAAAACTTCTATTACTATATACTAAAAATCTAATTTTAATCCACACCAAACACCCTCTAAATTATATACTACAGTACCATTCTCCATCATATATTCAAACAATAAAATATTTTACAAATAAATCAATAAAATTTTCTTACTTCTTAATTACATATTTTCCATCAATCTATCATTCTATAATATATTACAAGAAATTAATAGCTCTCAAACAGAAATTTATTTGAAATGATTCACATTGAAATTTAAGACTGAACTTATCAAACTCAAATCCAGCTTGAAGCTCAACTTCGACTCGTCTTTTTAATGTAAAAAAAGGTTTTATTTGAGACTGATTTCATAATAAAATAAACTCAAATTATAAGATTTCAAGAATACTAAAACACAATTTCAATTTGGTGTGAAATTTAGCCTACAATCCAACTTCAAATCTTGACACCAGATTTATGAAATGAACGGTGTTGGTGTAATAAATAGATTTTTTGTTATGTATCATTTTATACTACGACAAATTTTGATTCATATTGTATTATTTCATTACTTAGTGAATAGTGTTTCATTTATATATAATTTTTTTTTATATTGTGAGTTAAATGTAATAAGTTTGCAATTGTGATATTAAGCAGAAATTGGTCCAAGATTGGACTAAAGAAAATGTTAAGCCGAGCTAACATGTGAAAAAAATGTTGAAAAGAAAATTTACACATAAGTTTTTTTCTTATAAAATAAACTTAAAAAATTGAAGTGGGCCGGGGTATTGGATTGAAGCCCAATCCAGCCCAAATTTGTCATTGATATTAAGCTATGTTTGTTTCGGATTAAAATCTGATTTTAATTTCAAGTCAAAACTCAACAATTAATTTTAATCACATATTTTATGGGATCCACAACTTTTCAACCATACATTTCATCAACTTTTATCAAAATCTGCTATAAATCTAATTTTAATCAACAACAAACAGGGGCTAAGTGTATTGCTTTTTAAATTTATTAATAAATATAATATTCTAGTTAATTAAATAAAAAATAATAATTTAATACTTTTAGTAGCAATAGAATATGTAATTAAATAATTTTTGAAATAAATTAATAATTGAGAATTAAAAAAATAAGGAAATAAAGGAGTTATTGTTTTCCTGATGTAACATTTGATGTAATGACTCGAACATGACTGAATAAGATGTATGAAAGTTACACCATTTTGATGAAATGGGCGGTATAGAATAGATGGTTTAAAAGTCGAAATAGAAAATATGCACTTTCAAAATTTTCATTAAAAATACTTTTGTCTAAAAATTGAAGGTAGCCTCCAAGGTTTTATTGTTAATCCTAACCACAAAGGATTGAATTAAAAAACAGATTTTTGAATGATAATAAATCACCGGGATTTCAAAATAATGGAAGTAAAAGGGAAAATAATCTTTCAAACCTTGATTATTTTCAATGGACCTTAATGATATTTTTTTTACCTTGCTTTGATTCCAAGAAAACATGGATGGTTTCTTTTTCAATTAGAGAACTCTTGTATTTTGCCTTCTAAGATTTTCCAAGTACTGTTCTCCCCTTTCATTTATCTAGATTTGCTCTTTATATAACTTTCTATAGTATTGAGAATCGCGTCCTAGAAAATACCAAGATTGTCCATGATTTTAAGTCAAAAAAAAATTTAAAAAAAATTCAATTTGGGCCGGAGCAACCAAAGTCCCGAGGCACATTCGGCTACCATACGTGACCAACAATAAATTTTCTATTCCGATGGTTTGATTTTGAGTGTCCATAATAGTTGATCTACAATGGTGAATCGTGATTATTTTTCTCCAAATTGAATTATCTTTACAATGATATATCATTTGTCCCGTGGAGATCCTTGTACCGAAAGTTATGCTCTAATTTTCTTACATCCTCCACATATAAGTTATTTGTTTAGTGTCTTTCTGGTCCTTTTATTGTCAAACTTCTTCCCTTCTACATCAATCTCTCCTACAAAAACAATATATATGCTAATATGAGTAAAAATTCATCCAAATAATCAAATATTAAGCTCGTGTACGGTGTAGCTAAAAGTCAAATTTTTAATAAATTTTAATAGAAGTCGATAAAATGTGTTTTTGAAAAGTTGTGGACCTACTAAAAAAATATGAAGTTAAAATTAATTATGACTTTGACTTAGATTAAAATCAAGATTTTAATCCCCATCAAACGATGGTTAAATAAATTTAAGAGTCTGTGTAAAACACTTGTATCACCAAACATTTGAATCATTTTATAATTTGAATCTAGATCTATTAAAACATTTTAATTAGAAGTTATTGATAGTTTTTCGATCAATTTCACAATAGAATGGTAACGGAATGGGGAAGCCCTATAATTCCATCCAGTCGAGGATTTATAGGAGGCGGGAGCGAGGCGAGACCGTCCCATTCAAAACGGGACAATAGGGTGTGAAATAAACGGAGATTTTGCCATCCCTATTTCACTATTCCAAATTCAATTATGCTACATGTACAGTTAATTTGACAGAATGTTTGACAAATGATGAGGTGGCATGCATTTTAATCTTTAATTTGAATTTCATTTATTCAGATCAATGGGCAAAATGCATGCGCAAGTGAGCTGGGTGAGTACTGGTGGGAACACGTGATGCCACGAGAGGTGTTCAGTTGTTTATTAAGGAGAAAGTGATGAGAAAGTTAAGCCAAAGGCAAGTGCCTCTCTCACAAGGCATGAGTTTTGGTTGCTGTGCATTGTCTCCTTCAACGACTTGGTGATGCAGCTTTCAACGTGCTTTTCTCGATATTCACTCACTCATTCACGCACATTTATGTTGGATAACAGATACTCAGGCAGCATATAATCTCTCTCTTCTTTACTGTTTCTCATGCATGTTCCATTCTGGGGTCTGCCTATTAAATAATTCTGTATCTAAAGCTGCAGACCACACTCTCTCTGACACCCCACCTCCATCGCTGTCTTCCTTTGCCCCAGGAAAAAAGAAAAAGATCAGAGCTTTTTCAAGAGAATTAGCTAGCATTCATATTCTCTCTCTTCCTCATTAATCTTCATAATCTATACCAAAAGTGTGGCAGTGTTAGGAGAAGATAATAACTAATACCTCCTCCACATCTTTTTCTTTTCATTGTTCTTTAGCTGTTTTTTTCACCGTAATTCAATCGCCCATCTTTTATGGGAAAGAAAGGGGGATCATCTTGGCTGACGGCGGTCAAAAGAGCATTCAGATCTCCTGTTAAAGACATTGAAAAGAGGAACAACAGAAACCAAGATGAACAGGAAGAGGAAGAAGAAAAGGTACCTTTAGTAGATCTGCGTTCATCTGGAATAGTCAATCTATTGATTTACTTCCTTCAATGAGTAAATTTCTTTACTGTTTTTTGTATACAGAAGAGGGAGAAACGTAGATGGCTTTTTCGGAAGCTCAACCACCAGGAGATTAATGCAACCGCGCCTAAGAGCAATGCTGCCGGTGCTGCACCTTCAGTGACCAGTTCTTTGGAAGCTGCTTCTATTCATGACCAAAGGCATGCTATTGCTGTGGCTGTGGCAACTGCAGCAGCTGCTGAGGCTGCTGTAGTCACCGCCCAAGCTGCAGCTGAAGTTGCAAGGCCTCCCACAAATTATGCAAAGGAGCATCGTGCTGCCATTGTCATTCAAACAGCTTTCAGAGGATATCTAGTGAGTTGTTTATATATAGATCTAATTATTATTTCGATGGTTTGAATATTGTATACAAAGAACTCTCCTAGATATAATGTAGATGCATTGGAGTCCATATCATTTGCTTGAATTAATGTAAAAGAGGACAATTGTATTATTAATTTGTGTCTGTGGGCAATCAATTCTCTATCTTGTCAAATATGTGGAACTTATAATGTTACATTAATATAGGCAGAACCAAATTAACTTGAACACTAGTCGTCTCTCTCTTTTAATTGCTCCACGGGAAGAAAGGGGCTAATGGATTTGTTTGTTACTTGTATATCTGAAGGCAAGGAGAGCTCTTTGTGCATTAAAAGGGTTGGTAAAATTGCAAGCTCTAGTAAGGGGTCACAATGTGCGGAAGCAAGCGAAGATGACCCTGAGATGCATGCAAGCTCTTGTTCGAGTACAGGCTCGGGTACTTGACCAATGCAAGAGGCAATCAAGCGAAGGAAGCAGAAAATCGACATTTAGCGACACCAATAGTGTGTTGGAATCACGGTGCCTCCAAGATATGTCTCTCTCTGACAGGAAATCAATGGTAAAGTGGTTAACTTTCCCTGGCATCAACTCGTTTTATGTACATTTTCGTTAGTTTAATTTGATATTCAATGGTGACTGTAAATTCCAGTCAAGGGATGGAAGCAGCATTCCAGATGATTGGGATGACCGTCCGCATACCATTAATGAGGTAAAAGCAATGTTACAGAGTAGAAAAGAAGCTGCCCTGCGGCGCGAAAGAAATTTATCACACGCCTTGCCTAAACAGGTACTGGTGAACCCTTTAAACTGTCTAAGCATGCCAAAACATTTGTATCTGTAATGCTTTTTATGCTTTTGTTGAATTTGAATCTTGTTATTAATGCCTTGAAGCATCATTGTCCCTTTAAAAGAAAAATACCACTCAGGGTAGCTAATTTTGCAAATCTCATGCATCGCAATATATTTAGCAGATGTGGAGAGGTGGTAGGAATACATCATTAGGCAGTGAAAATGAGCTTGGTGAAAAATACCAGTGGCTAGACAGGTGGATGGCAACAAAGCCATGGGATAGCAGAGGAAGAGCCTCAACTGATCAAAGGGATTATGTTAAAACCGTGGAAATTGACGACACTCCACAGCCTTATTCATATTTAGCTCCCAATTTCCGAATGTCGAGTGCTCAACATCAACGAAGACCAAGTTCCCCTCTTCATAAAGCAGGAGCAGCCCACCAAAACCAACCCTTGTATTCCCCTGTTACGCCTTCACCATCTAAAACAAGACCTAAAGTCCGCTCTGCTAGTCCTCATTGTGCAAGAGAAGAAAGAAGCTACCACATAGCTCAAACTCCAAGCATAAGGTCAGATTACTCCTACGATAGTGGTGGGCATTTGCATCCGCACAATAAGCCTAAGAACACAACAAATGCGACTGGTACTGGTTGTGCAATGCCTAATTACATGGCTGCAACTGAGTCTGCCAAGTCAAGGATTCGGTCACAGAGTGCACCAAGACAGAGACCGTCAACACCAGAGAGGGAAAGAATGGGAGCAAAAAAGCGCTTATTGTACCCTGTCCCTGTCCCAGACCCCTACAATTACAATGTAGGTAAAACCTGCGGAAATTACGGGGGTCATAACTTGAGAAGTCCAAGCTTTAAGAGCATTACTAGCGGAGTACATCTGGCAGGGTTTGAACAACAATCCCATTATTCTTCATGCTATACAGAGAGTCTTCCAGGAGAGGTTTCTCCATCTTCAACCAGTGACCTTAGGAGATCATGGTTGAGGTGATTAGGCCCCAATATGATTATGCACCAATCATTTCAGCAATGTATGTAGATTTCTTATCTTGTTAAACCTCTAATTCAAAATTCTGATCTTATTATGGTCGATTTGAATGAATATGATATTTGTTTCACTCGACATTATGTTTACTCTTAACTCTCAGCCCTGAGAATAGATGTAACAATAACACAATATTTTCCCCAATTTTAGTCAAATATTTTTAGATTATTTGTAAATTTACTTAATGAATCTCAAATCTCCACAAAAACTGGACTTATTAGGATGAATTAACATTATTAAGCCACTGTGTTTAATTAATCAATGATTGCGGATTTGCATATCCTTTTATGATAATAATCAGGATGACATTAAAATAGGAGTATCGAGTTTAATAATCAATAATAAACCATTCAGAAATCATCTTAAAGTTCTTTCGGATTTTTCGCTTATGGCTTTGTGATTAATCTTTCAAGGCTCGTTTAATCCTCAAAACAATTTGCTTGTGCATCCTGCGAGCAATCTCAAGAATCAAAAGGAGGCGAATATAGCTGTAAGACAATGTTCTAAAATTTTCAAATCTTGATAATTTTTCCGGGTTTTTCTTCATTCGGGTTTCTATTTTTTCTTCATCTCCTTTGTTTCCAACACTGATGTCTATCTCTTCCACAATATCATCTGCATGCTGTATTCTTCAATCAGACAATAGTCTGAAGAACTCGTACTTTTTTCTTGTCTTTACTAAATTATTAGTTCTAGATAAGAATATACAGAAACAACATAGTAATACCAATTTCTTTGCTTACAAAATGACAAAAACAATAGCTTTACTGCAATAAAAAAACATTAGCATAACGAACATAGAAAATTCAAAGAAATAGAACTAGGCTTCATCTCCTTAAATTTGACACATGTTGTGTCTGTCAAACCTTAAAACAGCCAACATGATGATGATGTGTCTGATGCTGTTCCGTTTCATCATTGATCATGCCCTGAACATATCGAAAGTCCTGAACATGGCAAGGAATAGTTATCGTGCCTTTGTAGTCGAAGCCATACTCTTCCTCTGCTGCTTTCAACAACTTCATGAACAATAGATGATTGAAATACGTAAGAGGGATCACAATTCTCCGTTTCTCATCTTCACCTTGCCCAACTTTTATAGCCAGACACCCTTTTGGAACATCTCTCACTTGTTGCTTCTTTCTATTATTAATCCTATGGTGGTGATTCTGGTGAAGGTGAGGCAAGTGTATATGCTATTGCAGTATACTCTTTTCTGCCCCAACCATTTTTTACTTTTTGTGCAGTATCCCAACCGTTTGTTTGTGTGAAGCAGTGAGGTCACTAGGTCAGGATTATTCAATTGAGATGTCAAGAGGCAAGACAAGAACTTCTTCAAATGGTATGATGAGAACGAAGAGGGTTATATTGGGGGAGGACACATCGTGAAGGGGGCCATAGAAATTGTATTAGTCAATTACGTGACATTTTTCCAAGTGCGCCCCAATTGAACATCTTCGAAGTTCAAACAGCATAAATAAATTCCTCCAGTCAAAGTACAGAAGCTTCAACGACTTAAATATCACTTTCTCAACAAATGCTATCTAAATTTCAATGATGTTTGGACATGTAGTCTCCGTTTGATTGCAAATGTGAAAAATGAATGAAAAGAAAATGAATTTCAGGAATTTTGCAGGAAATTGTTAATTAAGTGTGTTTGATTGGTATAATTTTTCACCGGAAAAATTTTTATATTTTATGTTCGTTTGACTTTGTTTTACATGAAAATTATTCATTAAAGTGATTTTTTTTCCATAATTAGTTATAAAATTTG
>CAIGRK010405639.1:0-17637 GCA_903798315.1 Fraxinus greggii | reverse complement strand
AATTTAAATATGATTAACACCAAAAAAAGAATTCCTTCAAGAAAATGGAAATTATGAACAGTTAATAAAAACCTTTAGCTGAAGTTCAATCCAACCAGAGAATTTTGCAGCACGGTAGTTCAATCCAACGAGAGAATTTTACAGTATGGTGAAGATTGAAAGTTGTAAGTATGGTGAAGATAGAAAGTATCGGATAGTATCGCGAATATAGAAAATATTGGCGGTTGGTGTTACAGTAATTTAGATTCGGATAATTGCTTGTGAGAATGGTAAATCAAATATTGTTTTCCAAGTTAAAAAAGAAAAGGAAAAAAAATTGATTTTTGACGACAATAGGAAATGTCGACACGTGTCCTACTTTTGTGTTGCCTCTTTAATTTTATAGTGATGTCTACGTGCAGTAGCTTCTTCACCGTATCTAACAAAAAAAAAATTCTAAAATAGAAAATAGGAATCTTGAGGCGTGAACTTCTGAGAATAAATTGAAATTTCTTCATTACAGTACAATGACTAAATGCAGAAAATGATAAATATAATAAAAGGAAAAACTCACACTCCGCTGCATTCATAGAAGTATCATCCACTGCTACCGTTGTTACTTTTCTCCTGGAATCTTTAGCTGGAGGCAATGTTTTTTTAATAGAAAGCCGTTGTCGACATATGTTGCGCAATTCTCGTGCCTCGGCATATAACTTTCTTCTTTGTGCATTCGAAGACTCTTTTGATTTAGCATAAATAACTCGGCTATGCCTTTTTTATAGCTCAGAATTGCGAACATCAGTAGCATTCATTCTTTATACACCCCTAACCTAAGCTAAACACTACAACATACCACAAAATATAAGTCAAGAACCAACCTGAAAACCACACTTCCATTATTTGATGAAAACGGTACAGTTGTTGCTTTTGAAAATGAAAAAGAAGAAATGTTGGTTTGAAACCTCCGTGCACGCAAGGAGGTTTGAAGTTTAAAAAAAAAACACACACACACACCATGCCTCCAATGCACCTGGAGACACGGCCGTATCTCCATTGCATACGGAGACACGATATCTGCATTGCTGCCGTGTCTCCGCATGCAACGAAGACACGAGATGGAGACATGCAAAGTCTCCTTGCGAGATGGAGACACTGCCAGTGTCTCTATCTCGCACGGAGACACGGACACTATCTCCATGCCAGATGGAGACAGGGCATCTCCGCTAGCAACGGAGGCCGGTCGCACATGGACACACGTGGTATCACCATGGCATGGGGACACTGCCCATGTCTCCATGCCACACGGAGATACTGATGTCTACGTGCAGTAGCATCTTCACCGTACCTAACAAAAAAAATTTCTAAAATAGGAAATAGGAATCTTGAGGCATGAATTTCTGAGAATAAACTGAAATTTCTTCATTACAGTACAAACAATAGAGAGAATTTAAATATGATTAGCGCCAAAAAAAGAATTCCTTCAAGAAAATGGAAATTATGCACGGTTAAGAAATACCTTTAGCTGAAGTTCAATCCAACCAGAGAATTTTACAGTATGGTGAAGATGGAAAGTTGTAAGTATGATGAAGATAGAAAGTATCTGCTAGTATCGCGAATATAGAAAATATCGACAGTTAGTGTTACAGTAATTTGGATTCGGGTAATTGCGTGTGAGGATGGTAAATCAAATATTGTTTTCCAAGTTAAAAAAGAGAAGGAAAAAAATTGATTTTTGACGACGATAAGAAATGTCGACACGTGTCCTGTCTTCGTGTTGCCTCTTTTATTTTATAGTGATAGAAAAGTTGAAAGAGACAAGAAATTAAGCAGTTCAGAATTGCCCAATACATCAAAGGAAAAGAATCCAATGCAATTTCACACAATCAGCTCTAAATTCTATGACCCTCGGAAATCAAAATTCGCAGGCTGAAAAAAATAATAAATAAATAAATAATCGTTTCTTTAATATGAAAAAAATTAAATAATAAATAAAACCTATCTACGGGTAATCATTAATTTTTTTATGCAAATGATGACAAAGAATAACATGATAGCAACCTTCAAACTGCGAAACCCAAGAATCTTTCTGAAGATGTAGAAGCGAATTTTCCTGGGTCCTAAAACGATTTAAGAATAATTTCTGAAACTACAAATTACTACAAGTGTGGTTGGAGCATCCTTGAAAAATTTCACTGGAATGTTTTAAGATTTTGGTTTTAATAGTTTGAAATAAACAATTTTTTTTTTTGGTGTACTTAAATACATACTTGAATAATTTTAACACTTTCAAAAATATTTTTTTTTTTTTACATTATAATCTTCAGTTTCCTTTCCTAGGATGAATATTAATTTTGGAGTTAAATTTTATATATTGTGATTGTAATAAAGAGTTATTTTGTAAAATAATTTTTAAGCTTAGTTCAATTTCTTTTAAAAAATTTATGGTGCATTTGGTTGCTATTTTTAAATCGTTTTCATTTTTTGCAAAACACTAAAAAACATATTGGCTCTATTATATTTGAAAATACATTTTTGAAAATAATGAAAATTTAGAACTTAAAGTTCTCACATTTTTAACATTTTGAATGTTTTAAGTGAAAATTCTAAAAATACTTGAAATATGAAAACAAGCGTTTAAATAAAATTATAAATTATAAAAAATAAAATTAATAAATTCTAAAAAATAAAATTTTGAAAAATAAAATCTAGACTTCTAAAAAAAATGAATTCTAAAAAATCAAAATTAAAATTGTAAAAAAAATAAAGATTATAAAAAATAAAAATAGTTCTAGATATTGATGATTATTTACATAAAAAATTTTAAAAATATATTTAAATGAACACGGATAAAAATATTTTTAGTCCACACATTAATTTTTATTTTTATTTCCTACATTTTGAATTTCTTTTTATTTTAGTCTTTTTAGTGAGAAAAAAATTATAAGATTGTAATATATGTATAATACTTGATAATATATTAATATAAAATTTTTTTTTTACAAAATAATCAAATTTAATGTAATAAAATGTAATAAAAATAATTTTTCGAAATTTCAAACCAAACGTGTTTTCTAATTTTCTATTTTGAGAAATAATTTTTCAAAATGACAAATAAAATGCGTTTTTAGAAATTTTAAAGCATATCCTTGAAACAGAAAATAGAAAATGAACTCAAAACCGAAAATTGAAAACCGAAATACGAACCAAACGGGTCATTATTATTCTAACAAAGTATTTTCAAAAAATTATCAAATAAATTGAAAAATAATTTTTTAATAACAAAAATAACTTTGGACTTTTTATTGTTAAATGGATTCTTAATATCTTCGTGCCAGGCAAATTCATAGAGCCCAAGAGGTTGGCTGGTTTGGCCCAGTCCGACAAGGTTTCTTTTAAAACAAGTTTAATTGGCAGCGAAGTCCAGTGGGCTGGCCCTTATGTTATAAAGGTTGGGTCAGCTCATATTACCCCGTATTCAATGGCCCACCGATATTTTGTGCATTTGAGTGCCCGATTTCACTCAATAAATTTACAGAGAAATTTATTATTTCGCATAATTTCGGGTTAATAAATCAAATGGTCACTGAACTTTGCAAAAGTTTTCGCATGATCATTAAACTTTAAAAATTATCTTAAGTCATCGCTGAACTTCGTAAAAAGTTTACGTGAGGTCACTGAACTTTGGAAAAGGTTTCTACGAGCCACTGAACTTTAAAAATCATCTCATTTATCACTAAACTTTGCAAAAAAATTCCCAGGAGATCATTAATTGAGAAACTTTTTGTAAAGTTCAGTGACCATGTGAAAACTTTTTTGTAATGTTCAATAGCCATTTGGGTTATTAACCCCATAATTTCACAGGTGTAAAATTCACTTACTTCTTCAAGACAAATATTAAAATATATAATGGTTGAGCTAAGAGGATGAGCGATGGTTTATGAAATTAGGTAGAATGGCAATGATTTGTTGTTGGAAATTTGTATAAAATAAGGATTGCAATATTGCATGTATTTTGTAAAGTTACAAAGTATATTCAATACTCTTCATTTTTTTTTTTCCCGGTTCATACGTCTTCCATAAGTTGAACTGCATTGATGGGACTTTGTTTGTGCTAACCTGTTTGGCTTCGCTAGTGAAAAAAGCATTTTTAACCAAGTTAAGATGACATTGTCTTGATCCTATGTGAACTTTCAGATCAACACCAACATTTGCTATTTTTGTATTTGCCAAACGTTAAAGTTGATAATAAAGAAATTTTGAATACTATGTGCGCGATTACAAGTATACAGAGCAGTAAAAATTCTTAGTCCTTGTTTGGTAGGATTTAAATCTAAAGTAAAGTCAATAATTAATTTTAATCATATGTTTATGAGATCTACAACTTTTTAACTATATATTTTATCAATTTTTATCAAAATTTATTAAAAATCTCATTTTTCCCCATGTTTGGCGCCCATTTCGTTTGAAAAATATTTTTGAAATAGTGATTGATGGAAAATTGTGTGGTTAAAAAGTAAAAAAAAAATTTTAAATTTATGTGTAATATTATTTCATTAATATAGTGTGTGGTTGAAATGAAAAATGGCAAGAAAATGAGTATCAAACATGGCTGAAATTAATTTAATCCCCTCAATCCGGTGCTGAAATTAGGGTTGAAATTTTTTCATTTTTGCACATGGACAGGAGTCGTCAGTATCAAGTACAGTACTGAAAAGTACACTTTGGTCGGAATCGTATTGTAGAAGTTGATTGAGATTGATTTTTCCCTAAAAAATGAAATGTTTGTCAATCTTTTAATTGTTGGATTCATAATTGAACTAAACATACAACCATATATCCCGGAAGATCCTCGTCTTAATGCAAATGTATTAATTTTAATATTTATTTATGAATTAAGCCCCATGTACACCAAATCTGACAACTTGGTGTACATTTCCTCTACAATAGAGGGAGCCCACTTCTAAGCAGGTTGTTTATTTATTATTCTACATGGTTTTAACTATTACTCTTAAAAGTTTAAGTTAATTACGTACAAGTTAAATTTATCTTTTCATCAAATACGCGTACACAATTTTTTATGAGTGTATGTTGAACTAAATCTTAAATACCCATAAATAAATTAAAAAATATAAAGAAATATTGACAACTCAGAGCTCGTTTAATAAGTCTTCTACTTCTTGTAGAAAAATTTCGTGGAGAAGCTATCTTAGCTCAATTTTCTTTTAAAACTCTTCTAGTCAGAGAAAAGATTTTCAAAAATTAGTTTAAAATTTTCAAAATAGCTCGTTCATGTCGAAAATAGCTTTTGACTTTTTAAAAATATTACCAAACAAACCTTAATTAGGGGTGGCAACGAGCAGAAATTTGAAACTCGAGCTCGACTCGAGCAAAATGGGTACGGACTTTTTTTTGCCCGAACCGAGCAAAAGCTCAGAAAAAATTTTAAGGCTCGACGCCTCAACAGGCCGATTTGAGCTTTTGCTCAGGCCTCAAAGGGCCTGTCGATTTTTTTTATTTTTATTTTTTTATAAATAACAAGTGCTGTCTTTAACTAGTAGCTGCCTCTTCCCCCTTCCATTTCCAAAAAAAAAAAATTAATTAATTAATTTTTTACACGGGCCCTACGGGTCAGCTCGGTTCGCCCTGATTATCCAAAGTGGGGCTCGGCTCTACCGAGCCTCAAGCAGGACAGGCTCGGACTTCTTCGGGCCGAGCCACTGACAATCCGACCAAGTCATTGACGGTCCGAGCCGACGAGTCAAATTGACATCCCTATCCTTAACCCTGTTAAAAATTTAATTTAACAAAGAGAAAAATCTTAGGGATGGCATCCAGCTATTGGTAATATTAATATGACAAGATGTATTAACACCGTACCAAACATCTTTAATTGCCAAATCTTAAAAGTTTGCCTTTCATAATGAAGAAATTTTTCTCCAAGCGTGCTACAATAGTTAGGTTCCGACATAACCATAGGCTATGTTAACAACTACGTTTGACCGAACATATTCGATATGATTAGACGAGACAGATATATATCTCATTAGGAATTATGAAGAATTTTCTTGATAGTTATTCAATTAATTAACCTGAAAAAAATTTGGTGTTACAGAAATTAATTGGGACATAATAATTGCAGTATAGGTAACATTGTCATAGACTTTTCCACAACGAAAATAATTTCTCTTAGTTTTTCCACAATAAATCTTTCTTTTGACCAATCATTCCTTCCTTTGATTTGTATGGCTGATCTTCCACCTTTCCAGCTAGATTACGATGTGTAGTCTTCACTAATACTGTTCTCTTGAATTTTATATGTAGTAGAATTTTTCTTTTAAATAAAAATAATTGTGCCTATATTCTTTCAATTTATATAAATTTTATTTTGACCGTAAATCGCTTTTCAATAAACATTGTAACGGATTGTCCATATGGCCCATGATGTCACATAGGCCCTCGGGCAGCCTCCACTCGCAGAGGTCGGCAAGCATAATAGATAATAAGCGCATGATACTTTGAATGAGAAGTTTGTAATTACACTTGACACCGTTAATGTACTTTCCGATAATTTAAGCCATAAATAAGCTCTTTCCAATCTTGCCGCTCCAATTAGCCCATCTTGGTCAAGAATCAAGTTAAAAGGCATTATTTGCATGCAACCAGCTATATGTTTCAAGGTTGATATCATTGCTTTCAACTTTCTTTCTTCATGGAAAGGGACAGCTAGACAATGAACAAATAATGAAGACAATTGACAATGTACTATGCAATGATGCTCAGATGTGAAAACGTCCTTGAACTTCTTGTAATAATGAGGCAATGACAAACCAAACATACCATGTGTATTGGCAGGCAAACCTTCCATATGCCTTGTTTTAGTTTTCACGTAATAATTCCAACTTTTCTGTATTATTTCACCTATGCATTTTCTCAAAACAATGACTGCTATAATATTTGACGATGGTCGGATTATGTTTCGTATTCTGAATTAGTAGAGTCGTATTCTCCCATTATGTTAAGCAGGTAATGCACTAAGAAAGCTTCACTAAATGTGGAATACATAAATCCAAAAACTTGGAAAAGACGACATGGGGATACAAAGAAGCATGATGAATATTACATTGCATTTGCTATTGGGGACAAAGTCAGAAACCATCGCACAGAAAACCCCATATCATCATAACTATAAAAGCTGCCCCATAGATTTAGTCAATAATTCAAGAAAAAAAAACCCTGAAAGTTGAAACCAGTTATAGGTTCCATTACCAAAAGACATCACAGAGAATATTTTAGGATGCATCTGACCATGCAGCAAAAAGTGGCACTTGAGGCCTCATCTGGGCTGTTGAAATCCATGAATTCACACTACTTGTTGAACTTGTAAAAAAGTTGGATGCCGGTGGAGGCATTGAAATATGCAAAGGAAGGCCATTGCTTTTATCTGGGCTTGCTTCTCTCGAGTCGTTCACCAGTGAAGAAGCACTTGACAAGTGACTAGCTATTTTTCCCTGTTCATCCACATCATCTTGAGTAGAGCTCATTGCCTCGATTCCAATCATGCCATTTATGCCGATAGAGTAGGATGTACTTCTAAAATCATCAACTCCACCTGGTTTCTGATAGAGTGCCATTTTCCAGTCAGGCACGTTGCTATTATCCTCCTTCAAGGCATTTGCAACTTCCAAATGATGATTATGATTAGGATTGTCATAAGGGATCTTGTTGCTTGAATCCATGTCCTTGTTTCGTTTAGCCATTTCCCCCGAAAGCAGGGTACTGCTTGCCATAATCCGCTCTACATCATATCTTGAGATGTCGAAGTTGGTCACTGCATTAACCCCTCGAAATTTTATAGCTGCTACGTCGTATGCCTCAGCAGCTTCTTCTTGAGTACCTAAAATATAATTAAAATGGTTGGGATGTGATTTATAGAATACAGCAACTACAAACAAGCTATTCCCGGTAAGGACACAGCTCTAAGAATTTCAGCATGGATTGATTAAGCGGTATAGAAAAATTAAATCTTACAGCACTCCTTCACATTTGGAGATAATTTAATTGAATATATATGCTAAGAATCAATTTAAACCATAAAATAAAAAGCAATTCCCGCATATATCTAAAGATCTGAACAACTCACTAAATGTCCCTAGATAGAGGTCCTTGTTTCCAGCAACTCTGCCAATCCGAGCTTGCCAACGTCCGTGTTGATGATGTCTGCTAAAGAAAAAAAACCAAAACCAAAACTTCAGTGGAGTGGAGGAAACCATCATTTTTAACTGACGGCCTTGGGCTGAAATAAAGCAGTATAATAAGACCTTGTGACTCCTCTATAAATTGAAGCTCCCCTGGAGAAGCCACTGCTTTTCCTGCAATATTGACAGCATTCACTGTTAAAAACAAATGGATAACTTAAAGGGGAGAATTTGCAAAACAGCAAGGGGGGCAAAGGTCAACCTTCTCAAGTGAGCAACGTATTCCTGTCTGGTCATGTTCTTCATTTCTTCAAGTTCTTTTTGATAATTTTCCAACTGTATGAGCATCAGAGGATCATATTTCAGCCCATTTAGTAATAGATCAATACATTAAGCGACGTGAAGTAAAAACCACTACCGGAAAATTGATATGGGTTGAATGTCCCCAGTACTTGAGTGCTGCCAAATCATAAGCCCTTGCTGCCTTTTCTTCCATATCATAGCCCCCTAAATTTGACATTCATAGATCACAAAAGTGCACAACAGACAACAGTACAAAAACTATGCCCATAACATACTAATTTCGGGCCACTGCGGAACAAAAAATTGAGATGAAACCAGGAAGAAATTACCTAGATAAACTGGAAAAAATTCCGTGTGTTACAATGTTGTCCCAACGAACCAAGATCATGAAAAAGAATCACATCAAAGATAAGTGACAAAATTTTAATCGCGTTTGATCAACAGGAAGTATAAAAATAGAATATGTTTTCATCACTGACCTTGCCTGCCTTTCCTGCTTTGACCTTCTTTCTTGCAACTGTTGTCCCATAGATGGGCTTCATATCTACCTGTCCATCTGTGTCTGGTGATAAAAAGATTCACAAACCAAGATGTTTTAACATTAATAATCGAAGACAATATATTCAGAAAAACTGAAAAAACAAAACATGCTATATATATCACAAGCAAAGAGTGCACGAGTTTAAGAATATCAGGTGAAAACACAAGGAACAAGAAAAGAAAAGCTGTAAATAAGTAAGAAAAAGAATTAACCTTGTGACTCCTCTATACTGTGAAGTCCTTTGCCCAAATGTATCTATGGACTTCCTATGAACAATCTGCTTCTGAGCAGCCTTCTCGGAATCCCTTTTCTTACTTTCCAAGCCCATAGCAGGTGCAATGTGCTGTGAACCAGTAATACAGCTAGACTGGGTACCTGGGCTCATGGACAAGCTTAAAGACTGCAAATCCCCATACCCCATTACACCATTTGGACCAGATTCTGCCCCATTATCCTCCATGCAAATGCCCATCTTCTGCTCCAATGCATGCCCATTAGGATAATTTCTTGAAACCCACTTTCTCATTTCACCATCAGCCATTGTTGGGAGGTGAAGATTGCAAATTTCGTTAGGCTCCTCTTGGGTTGCCTGTTGGTACAAATCAGGCCCTCTAAATGCAGAGTAATGTGGATATTCTTGAACATGAATTTGCTGCTGCCTGGAGTTCTCTTGGAGAGAATTTAGAAAATCTTGGCCATTGTTGGCTTGATTATCCGGGGTTTGGTGATAATACATGCTGTCTAGACTGAGAGCCATACATCCTCTGTCACAGCCTTCATAATGATGGGTCCCCATTGTTGCACCGCCAAAGAAATCCGCCACTTTAGGAGTTGAAGTTACCATACCTTCGCAGTATTAGGTCAAAGAGAACATATTCCACAAAATCAAAATTAGTAAGTACAAGAAATTAAGAAACAAGTAAAATAAATTAGCAGTTTTGAATTTTAACCTTGTGGCTGTGTCCTGTTGCCTTCTATTATGCACAATGATCCATCAGACTTCAGTGGCATCACAGTTGAAGGAGAGTAAAACCCAGTACTTTCCCCATAGTAAATTCCTGGATAGTTAAAACTAGAGGAAAAACTTGGGGGGATTGCATTTGAAACAGTGTTAGAACAAGATTGAGCTTGATGATGATCTGAAGAAGCCTCCATTTGACTAGTAAGAGAGAAACCCAACCAGTTATTATTTTGGTTGCTGTTATTTTCATTACTCATGGACTTCATTTTCCTCTATGAATCTCCTTTCACACTTCGAGAAAAAAATAAATTCTAGGCAAGCATTTTTCAAAGGATGTCAATCATTGGGAAACTATTAAACTAATCATGTAAGCTCGCTCTGTTGTTTGGTTCCCTCCATTTTTGTTTTGCAGGTGCAGTCTTAAGTAGAATGAAATCTAAGCCAAAATCTAGCTAAAGCGTATCCTCTGGTGACTGGTGAATCTATTGTCTCTTTCTTTTGCTTTCCCCTCCCTCTCACTCTCTCTGAAAAGATTTCTAAAGAAAACAAAGCAAAGCACTTTAAACAAAACAAAAAGAATAAGTTCCAGCAAGCAATGCTGGGCATTCTTCCTGCATTCCATAGGGATCCGTGTTTGAGAAAGACATCTTCTTTTGCTTTTCCTCCGCTCCACCTCTGCCGTGCCTCCTCCCTTTTCCTTTACTTTTCCCTTTTTACTTATATTACAACCTAATCTATGTTTACACGAAAATATTAAACAGCTTTAAAATCTCGTCTACCATACCGTTTTAACAATTTAACTTAAATCCAAACACTAAAATCCCACATCAAATAATCCTTATAAGGTCAAAAGCCTTAACCAAATTAAGAACATCATTGATCATTCTGTGCAGAAAAACAGCTTCTGATTGCCCAGAAAAACCTGTGTAGTAGGCAGGAGCAATAATTATACTAATAATGAATGATAGACGACATTTGTAGTAAGTTGTAAGTTGCAACTGATAACTCACTTTTATTTTTTTCCCCTCTCAGTTTAAAGAATTTAATATGGTTTGGCATTATTAACTTGATATGATGCAACAATCAATTGGCACATGCATGGCTCCCATTCTTCTGTGCATGATTAAGCTCATATTTTACTATCATTATTTCAAAACTATTTAATTATACGTCACATAATAAAATATTTTACACATAAATTCAACATTTATCTCTACTTTTTAACAACTCATTCTCCTAAAATCACTATTCAAAACTTTGTTTTAACAAAATATTGATTTTCAAACAGGGGCTAAATGAATACTTTTTAGAGTTTTTCTTATCTATTTAACATTTTCAATTCAAAGAAGTTCTATGAATGGTGCTTTTCATGAGTTTTTTAGTTTATATTTTTCTCTTTCATAAAGCTAAAGATAACGCCCATCGTACAGAAAAATAAAACAACTTGCATAGTCGATAAATAGGCCCAAAATTGTTGAACCACTTCAAGTTTTCACCGACCTTTTTTTGTGCATGGCTGATTTTTTTTTTTTTTCCTCATCAAGTCCATGTAGTTGCTGCGCCCGCCCCCTTCTTAGTCAATGGGGCACAGCAAGTTCAGCATCTACTAAAAAAAACTTGGGGGAAATAAATTCTACCAGAAAACCATGGAATTTTTAGTTTTCGACCAAACGCCTCCCTTTACCTCCCGACGGTAAATCATCCAGAAAAGAGACTTGCTTTTTCCCCACTAAGTAATTCTGAAACTCGACAACGAGCAAAAGGGACCTAGGTTCGGTGTGCATAACTTCAATAAATAACTAAAACTGTAAACTACAAGGCGAAACAATTTTATATACTTCAATTGCATTTTCAATATAAGAAGCTACTTTTAGCCACTGCTTGAGCCTTATTTTCTAATAATCATTTTCCTCATTTTAAAAACATATAAATTCAAAAATTAAAAATCATTACGTGTAAATTTAAAAAAAATTCTGTACTTGTAACCACAGTTTTTAAAAAAGTTACTTT
Organism: Fraxinus greggii; assembly: GCA_903798315.1. Taxonomy (NCBI): domain Eukaryota; kingdom Viridiplantae; phylum Streptophyta; class Magnoliopsida; order Lamiales; family Oleaceae; genus Fraxinus; species Fraxinus greggii. The sequence goes on along the minus strand of CAIGRK010405639.1, from coordinate 5,648 downwards.
TATATTAAAAAAATATGGTTCATGAGGGATGTAGAATCATTTTTTAAACATATTATTGGTTTCTCAAATTTCTTAAAACACCCTAGCTAACACCACAAAAGTTTAGCTGTAATATCACGGGCAGAAGACAAACCGTCCTCTAGTCACTTCAATATATACACACAAATAGCCCTGTGTACTGGACCTACTAATGTATGGTGAACTTAGCCACTGGGATACAGATATCTACCGCTACTGTATATACAGCTACTATTGGATACTGCAGAATTTGTGGACAAGACTATACGGTGCCGTCTGGATGCCTGCCTCTCTGGACAAAGTTCTTCTTACAAAAAGTGTCTACATTTCAGTACATTTATTTATGTAACAAAGGGAAGTCGTTTGACTGGATGCATGCTTGTGGTTAAAGACTATAGATAAGCATTTCTCTTGAAAGTATTAGGGTAAGGACAGGCACTATACCGTTTAAAGATATTTTTGAATGGGACTATACGGATTAAACTACTTGTACAGATTTGCTTTCACACTCCAGAATGTTGAGCTGGCGAGCACTTTCATATTATTTGGATATTAATCGAAATTAAACTAGAAAGGTAAATACGCATTAGGTTAGCATCTATAAAGCTTTATGTAAATTACATTTATATTTGTTTAATGAGCTTGTTCTAACCTTAGATAGAGTACTCTTGTCACCTTTTGTTGCGTGCTTTGGAGTTTATATGTTTAGTGCATGGTATTGAACGTGACTAAATAACATAATTGAAGATATCCTAACTTTCTTCTTTAATATTATGGATCATTACGTGAAATCGTATTCCTTGTGCATGAAATACATAAAAACACACGTAAATTATTTACTGCAAATATATTATTTTGGACTTCTTTTAAAAGGTGCATAAATGAGTCATCTTAAGTATATAAGGCATACATTTTGCATGATAGAAAGTCGATGATGCAGTATAGAAAAGATAATGATTTTTTTTTTAATGACTCAGGTGTTCAAGATTCGCTTGACTAATCCTGAGGAGTGACAGACTTCCCCCCTAGTTCGTCACCCGGGTTAATCCGGATGCGGTCACAACTTATACACACTTGGACTAGATATTCGACGGTTCTCCTCTACGTGGACATATGCCTTCCAACATAGATGTTGTCTTCCAGCTGCCGTGAGGATTCGAACCTTCGATACTCCGTAGAGAACCCTCCTACTTTACCACTGCGCCATGTCCTTGGGGGCTGAGAATGGAAATGATTTTAGTTGGGAAGAATACGGTGAAAGAAATGTATACTGGGGACCCCTTTATGTTTATAGTGCTAATAATGAGTAAATTCATATCCCCATACCAAGAGCCAATTGCAGTTTGGACTAAAATAGAATGGCACAAGAGAGGACTGCTGTCTTTACTTCATTTTCACCTTCCTTTGTGCGGGAATTAAGCAGCTGAAAAGAGTTGGTGGGTTCCTCCTTGTTTCTTCTTTGTCGACTTTAATAGACCTTTCGTTAATTGTTTAAGCTCATTACCAAACTAAGAACGTCATGCTCTTCGAGACCAAGACACCATATTAGATTCGTACAACCTCATGACTAGTTTGATATATAGTAGTATTGACAATTTTGTACAGAATTAGTGGTGACGAAATGTATAACGGTAGCCTAAGAAGTGAAAGTAAAAACAAAAAAACAAAACAAAACAAAACAAAAAAGAAGGAAAAATGTGAAAGCTGTCTCAAATAGTCAAATTGGATCGTGCCTCAAAAGCGTAGCTAATAGGCTAATATTTTTATAAAAAAATTAAGAAAAATAAAGTGACAACCCATATGTCAACCTCATCGGATTAATTTAAGCATGCTAGGCTAGGGATGCGATCGGGTCAAGCCGCTCAACTCGACTATCATCGAGCTCGACCCTACCCACCATGCAAGCTGGCTTGCTTCGCCATATGTGAGCTTGAGTCGCACCATCAACTCTGGGACGAGCCGCAAACATTGAATGGTCTTCCATTTTTTTATGGAAATTTGCATTTTGCTTAATATTTTATTTTGTTGCTCACCACACACCCGAAAACTCGTCTTGGGTAGGAGCGGTGTCTCGTTTCATTAGTAGGACGAGACAAGCAGGCAAGTTAATTACTTCACTTAACCCTCCACGCATAACATCTATCAAAAATTAAGTCATGCTAGATTAGCTCAACCTGATTAACATCTTTATATCATCTCTTTACGTGTTAGTTGGAACATCCCAAAAATCCTAATTAATATTACAATAACCATTTGTTGATCTCTTAAAATGTTTTTATTGCCCTTTCAACTACCTATATTACGTTGACGTTAAATGATCATTCCTCTATCCATACAAGAAGATTAGACTTGGCATGTACATATGAAAGTCTCATTCCTCTACCCAACAGATAGGCACAATGGGAAATACTCGATGCAATAATTTCGTACGTCATGTATAATGGGAAGTTGACTAGAGGCGACGTGCTTTTAATTCAAACACTATTATCGAATATATGTCAACATTCCTCATAGCTATATCTAAAATTTAACGAGCTTGTTACACTTTATTATAAGGAGACATGTAGTGTCACGGTTTGCTCATTATTAAATGACAATAAACTGAAAATTTGAAGACATGCATACAAGGCGGGCTATATCTAATGGGTGGCTATTTATTAATAAGACAAATATACCTTTTATATGTTTGCATCTCAACTAACAAAATTTCAGAAACATTATTCAACAAAGAAAAAAGAAAAACATAATGCATTCACCGAATTAAAATGAATAATGTTATCTTACACCAATCTATTGTGTGTAAAATTTCATCTCATTTAACGTTGCCTATAATGACAGGTTCTTAATATTATGCATTATGGACATTGTCTTATTTACTGAATAGCAATGTTCTAAAAGACGCGTCTATGCGTTCCCAAAGCGCTGTCTACGCGAGATGAGCAGCCGAAACTCCAAGGCAAGTGGCTTGACGCCTTATTAGCTGTCAACGAAAATTGTTGACCGCTAATGTGCCTAGAGACAATTATGAGTGCCATTATTTTATCTTCTCTTTTTTATTATTTTTATTATTATTTTTTACAATTCTTTTAAATTAAAACTTAAAGGTTGATTTACGTTTGAAATTTATCTCTTTGTTGGAAACTTTTGAAAAAATATATAAAGCTTCTATAAATCTATATTAGATGTTTGATATGCATTATTTTTAATTATTAAATGATTTTTTGATTGATTAAAAATTAAAATAATATTAAAAAAAGAAAACGTCATTTTACGTTTTTATATGCATATGTCTCGTCTAAGGTCGCCTAGTCCATAGTTTGGCCTCCAGACATCGCCACGCAATACGCCTTTAGAACAGTACTGAATAGTATTAAAAAAGAAAAACATGCATTCAAAATGGGTGTTTTCTGGGAGATGGACAACTTGTGAGTTAACATCAAAGACAAATACAATAAAAACAAAAGAAGTGTGAAATACACTTTAATGAACGATAGGGGGTGGGGTAGGGGAGGAATAGGTTTCCATATGGAACACGAAGAAATACAGCAATGAGCAAGAAGAGTCAAAAAGCAGATAATAGATAGCAACTTCACCGAGAACGACCAGGGAAGGTTGTAGTATACTAGTTTATGCGTGAGAAACAAAAGGTTTTGAATTTATTCCCTTTTTTAGTGAGAGATATTTATTTAAAGTCCCCTTTCATTTAAAATCTCCTCATGCCAATTCCACCCCCTCCCCCTTGAAATGTCACAGTCCAAAGCATGAGTGTCAAGTCATATTCACCTAAGATCCTCTCTATCTAGAGGTACATGGTCATTGGCCCATCAACACTTTTATAATCTCCATTGTATTACTTGTATCTAAATGCCTATTTATTAAGTGAAAGTGTGTGTATTTCATAGCCCTGATTCCTGAACAGAGCCCACTAGATTTTGCATCAGCCACAGAGAAAAGCCATATCCAAGAACTAAGAGCAAAGCAGCAGCCCTACCTATCAAAGTTTAAGGCATCCCAATCCCAATGCAATCAACCAACAAAATACCCAAAATCCTACGGTTCTTCTTAGTCCAAACAGAGAAAAGCTAGCTGGTTTACACAAAGCATTCAATGCATTGGCAAAAATAGTAGTCTCTCTATCTATGTTTGTGAGTGGGGTTTCTTTCAAGAAAACCCAAATCCCTTCAAAGTTTTATGTCACAACAAGTGCCTTTCATGTCTACTAAACTGGCCCTGGAATCTGGCTGCCACTTCATTTCCCATTAACGAGAAAAAAAAAATAACTATATATGGAATAAAGACTCGAACAGAAAATTTTGAAGTATTTATGGAATATTGGCTTCTTTTCAATTTGGAATTAACAAGTTTTGATCAGAATGTATCGGAAATGACAGCAATCCAACTCATTTTTCTTAATTTCTTTTCCATTTTGCCTTTTAATTTCTTATTATTGTAAATCAGATATTTATGAGTGAGTCCAAGAAAAATAACACTGGGGAAAAAGAAAAAGGAGGCATCTGAGTCAACTGATAAGAATCACCTCTATTCACAATGCCCAAAGGTCGTTTTTCTGGACAATCCAAATGTCCAAAAAGTACAGCCGGGGTCTACTTTTATCTTGTTGTCCTTTCTCGTAAGATTTCATTTGTTATAGTTCAGATTTTATTTAAAAGATGTTTCAGCATCTTATTTGATAATATTCTAACCCTCGGTATATATTTTCACAACGTCATGAATTTATTCTTTTAGGGTCCGTTTAATTGCAAGGGCGAAAATAGGTGAAAAGATAATGAATTTCAGGAAAAATAATTGTCTAGAAAATATTTTACAGGGAATTGTCAATCAAGAAAACATATAAATTTTCGTGTACATTTGGAATGAAGATTATTAACAACAATCAATCCGTCCGTCACAAGTGTTAAACTCATTCGAAATATAGACTAAATTTAATGTTTTGGTTTCGAACTGAAGTTCGTAATTTGGTATAAAACCNTATAGTTCAGATTTTATTTAAAAGATGTTTCAGCATCTTATTTGATAATATTCTAACCCTCGGTATATATTTTCACAACGTCATGAATTTATTCTTTTAGGGTCCGTTTAATTGCAAGGGCGAAAATAGGTGAAAAGATAATGAATTTCAGGAAAAATAATTGTCTAGAAAATATTTTACAGGGAATTGTCAATCAAGAAAACATATAAATTTTCGTGTACATTTGGAATGAAGATTATTAACAACAATCAATCCGTCCGTCACAAGTGTTAAACTCATTCGAAATATAGACTAAATTTAATGTTTTGGTTTCGAACTGAAGTTCGTAATTTGGTATAAAACCTATTTGGGTTGGACGGGTTGCACTCAAATGAACCAGTCCAGCTAAAGAATTCATAGCTATAGCCATTCCTCAAGCTTTTGTACTCTTCCAATCCTAGCATTTAACATAGGTACATATTTTTCTCGACTAAACATGCTTTTCTCTTAAAGCGTCTCCAATTGCGGTGTAAAATTAGTATCTCCAAAACTACTTTTACGTCCTCATTTTCTACCTATAGATTCAATTTGCATTTCCTTCGAGAGGTTTTTGAAGATCTAAATTGTGACTTAGATCTATTTTACACCACAATTGAAAATG
>CAIGRK010405626.1:0-13230 GCA_903798315.1 Fraxinus greggii | reverse complement strand
AAAAAAAAAAAAAAACTCAAAATATACCGAATAAAAGAAAAGATAAAAGCAATGATTGAAGGTAAATAATAATGCATACATCCACGAATATATACATAAATACATATATAGCGCTTAAAAAACTTATACTGCTCTCAAATACGAATGCTAGAAAAATACAGAACAGATTCCCAGAAAATGCAAGTAAAACCCAGTTGTAGATTAACAAAATCAGTGGCCTGTATTGCGTGTACAAAAAGAAATTATTAAAAAGGCGAACCTGGGTAGTGAGTTAAACTAGAAATAAAGACGCCCGCATTTAATGCGTCAGTGTGTGTCTGTATGCGTGCCCGAGGTGACTGATCAAGGAATTGACAGAGCAGAGTATATAGAGAGAGTGTAGAAATAGTAGGGATGATAGGGACTGGGGAAGAAGGTTGCTGAATAGAAGAGAAAGGAAGTAACTTTTGCCTTATTTTATGGACACATTTATTTTGGTCTGTTTGATTTAAATCAGAATCAAGTTTGTTTGTTCTTCATTTGATTTTGGCTTTTTACGCACGTGCGTTGAATAATGTACACTTGAATAATAAACTTTGTTGGTTCCAAAAGAACTATTGGGCTCATGTCTGGCCTACGCGTTTGTGAATTTAAACAAGATGATATCCGCATTAAATGATTGATTGAAATTGAATTATCTAACGTGTTACTAATTAGGCAATTAATACTTAATTTTTCAATTTCAACTACATATTCTTACTTGTCCATTAGTTGTTTATTTATAAATTCAGTCGCTCATAAGTTATTTCCAAATGGATATAAGTATAGTTATTTACAAATATTAGATTGTCTATTAATCATTTTCTAACATGGGTACAAAACTTTCATGAAAGATCAATTTGTAACTCGTTTGCGTTGGCCTTCCTCCACCATTTCTCTCATTCAAATTATTTGCTATCCACACACACGAGAATTTTTGTTTTCCCTTTTTATCTGACTATACATTAAACAAAGTGGCAAACGATGATTCATGTAGTTGAGTAGATGCTCAAATTTAAGGCTTGTTTGGCACAAAATTTTCAAAATTTATTTCTCAAAAATAATTTTCAACCACACATTTTTCAAATACCCACGGCTTTTCCACACTTTTCAATCACACATTCTTCAAATAATGTCATAAAATACAGTTATACAATAAATCAAAACACAAAATGTTATGCAGCATCATAACACACTAGCCAATCATGTGTTCTTGACAAATTTGACAAAAGATCGTTATGTTCTCCTCATTTTGATGTTAATAGGTCTTTCTTTGTAGGACTCAACCCTCTCGACTGCACTTCGTAATGGTCGTCCAATGGAAGTTCTACGTGGTTCTTGAGATTCAGATGAAGGCGGTGAATAGGATCCATCTGCACGTGCAGGATTATTCAATGGTCCGGCCACTGGAAATGTGTCATATTCAATCTCGAACAAGTTCTCTGCCGGTTCCTGGTGTTGTATTCTGTAAGTAGCAGCAGATTGTCTTCTCAAACATAGCCTAGAAAACGATAAAAAGTTTAGTAATAGAAACAGCAGTAGTCAGTAATGATGACAGAATAAACTTTGATTTATGATGCAGCAACAGCAAGTACAATTTATGATATTGAGATGATCATCTCATCAGCACATCAAAATTGTATAAACAATTCCTTCTGTCATGTATCCTCCAGATGCTATTTTTGGATTTTAAAATTAAAATCTTGTGTACTGAAACTTGCCTAAAAGGATTCATCCTTCGCCTCTATGAAATTTCGCCGTAACAACTGGGCATGGAAATGCCAGTGGGGGGAATTCAAAAACTTCAAATATCCTTGTGTACATGAAAACAATTCAGACACAAAATCCCATTTTGGTGATATTTACTGACATTTTTAACAACTTCATTTTACAAGCAGTTGTTTTTATTGGAGTTGGCTACAAGAATCTTTTTTTGTACATTTGTTTAATTCGTTGCTAGATTTACAGGTCGATCTTTAGCAACAAAAATAGGCTTCCATCCTTCACTCTTTCTAATATACTCTAGAGAATGCATCACTCTTATGAAAAGGAACCTTTTCAGGTCATTTCATTGGTAGAAAACCCAAAGGTCTAAATTATTTCGACGCCACAATTCAACTGTATGTTAGTTATTTCTAAGACACTGTTGCAAAAGGAAAATTTGGGCACAATCACAACTGAAAGATGAACTACAGAACAGTTAAGTAAACAAACCTTTTGGTTTTCATTGATTCTTTCTCTTCAACCTGTTGAGATGATGTTGACTGGCCTAAAGCTGCAATTAACCATAAATTCTACTTAGTTAATAGCTGGAAACATTAGCAGATGATAACACTATAAAAAGAACTATCAAATCCGAGCCCCTTTTCTTTCAAAGAGACAAGGATTGGAAGATAACTAACTAAAAGTAGCTGCACTGAAATCTAGCTTATACATCGGCTTCTTGAGGGACGTCGCCTCCTGCTTCCATTTCCCGGTTTGCTATCCTCATTAGTTCCAGCCACCATATCGACCATTTCATGCTCCTTAGTCTCCAACTATATAAAACAGATAGTTAGCGACAAATGCTGTCATTCAACCTCTGAAACCACTAGAGCTCAACAAACACACCTGTAATCTATTCTTTTCAGCATTCATCTCTCCTGGCCCCTGCAAATATCAGTACGATAACTTCAACTCGATATCAATGTTAATCAAGTGTTATAATTTTTACGAACATTCTGTAATACTGCACTCTGATGACGAAACAAATTGGATATTGGCACCATTATTAGATTGTGTACCCTGGGGCGATCTCATTTTCCGGGCATAAACACCCCATATAAGTAAGAATTTTTCAGCATGTGAAAAAGTCCTCAACAATGTTATCAAGGAAGGAGCTCAAATTAACATTACTACTTATATTCGGTGCTTCAAAACTGCTCTATAACACGTTTCAAAACCATATTTGCAACACGCAACCTCAACAAGAATGAAATACCATAACTTCCATGTACACGTCTCTACATATGTCAAATAAGGTAATAATGAATTTCAGTTTATGAAAAGTCCTCGATAATGATAATATGGGAAGAAACTCAAGTGAAACATTACTATTAACATTGAAGCTCAAAATCTGCTACATAACACGTTTCGAAAACATATTCCCAACAACGTAACCTCAACAAGAACGAAATATAAAAACTCGACACTTCGCTGAGTTTTCATTCAGAAAAAGAGAAAACACAAACCAATACAATTCTGAAAGCATGTCAATATTATACTGTAGAAATGATTTGAGTTAACCTTAAGTTCTAAATTCTTTGCTTTAAGAAGAGCTTCCTTGCATACAAGTTCATGTTGCAGTGTTTTCACCTGCAATGAAATCAGCAAGTTAAAAACAAGAGAAAACGCATGCTTAAAGCCAGGTCGAATCTACAAATAAGATACAACTTTCGAATTCTGATTGTCAAGCTTACCCTTTCTTTGCTCAAATTAAGTTCCTGCATAGATAATAGGAAAATTGAGTACCATAAAAAAAAACTTGTCAAATTATCCTACAAAACATTTTACATTCATGTAGTTGGGCAAAAACGAAAAGCATTTACCGCTGACATATGACTATTTGATTGTGCGAGATTCCAGTTCTGCAACTGCATCTTCTGAACACTCTCTCTCAAATTTTGAATTTCTATTCCACTTAGTTCTATGATTTTACTGTCGATAAAATTTAAAAAAATAAAAAAATCTGAGAAACTTATGGGCAGTGTGGATTAGATACTACGGGATAAAAAAGAAAAAGAAGTTGATATTTTATATATTGTTCTGTTCATACTGTCCAACTTTTTCATAAACTGCATACTAAATATGCAATTCAATGTCACACAGACATAGTAAGAGATTAAAGAAAACGTACTTTTTGTCTTGAATAAGTTTCACCAATCCGACGTTTTCCTGATTCAAAATTCCATAAATCACAGAAAATAATTATCAAAGAAAAAGTTAAATCAAAAGCTAATAAACATCATGTATACAGATAAATGCAGACCAAATTACCTTAACAAGATGGTCAATGTAATCTTTTCCAGAAGCAGATTCTGAGGGCAACTTCTCTACAATCGCAGGAGACTTGGGATTTGGCAAAGAATTAGTAATATCTGAAAGCCTCCTTCTCACCATGTTTCCAAAAGAGGATCTTTTCGCCATTTTATCCCCTTTCATAATCCTCCTTCAAAATTTCTTCCGAAAAATAACCGCAAAATTCAAGATGCCCAAGTGGAATTTCCAAGAAATGAACGCTAAAATCAGACCCAATATTTATCCTGAAGTGGAATTACACCAATGGGACGTATGGATGTGATTCTACAAAATGGGTTTATGGGTCTGTTACTAATTAGAGAAGAAATTAATGAAAATAAACAGTGGCCTTCTAGGCTTCGTGATGTATGATGAGTAACATANTTTCCAAGAAATGAACGCTAAAATCAGACCCAATATTTATCCTGAAGTGGAATTACACCAATGGGACGTATGGATGTGATTCTACAAAATGGGTTTATGGGTCTGTTACTAATTAGAGAAGAAATTAATGAAAATAAACAGTGGCCTTCTAGGCTTCGTGATGTATGATGAGTAACATATAATTGGACTCAAAAGTATCATAACATATATAAAATAGTAACTGAAGATGGAAATCGCCGTTGTTAAGGGAGGGAATCGTGGCGGATTGAGAAAGATGGAAATCAAAAAAGCTTAAAGTAAAAGCCAAAGGTAAAGATTTGTGGTTCGGAGATTTTAACGGCTTTCCGAAGCAAAGTTTTTGAAGGTTGTCAAGGGTTTGCGAGGCACGGCCGCTACCGGACGTTATTTCAAATGGCATTGGGAGGGAGTCTTTGGATTCTTTTCAGAATAGGATAATGATAATACATAAATTGTAATAATTGTTAGTTCCAGTAGGCCCATCAAGGACCTAATCACCTAAACTGGTTATGTCAACGATGAATAGAGGGCACTTAAACATGTGATGTGATGATGGTAATTAATTTACATTACTTGTATTAAATTTAGAGAGCCGAGTCAAGTTGCGGCTAAGCAAGTCTGTACTTGATGGTTTATTTTGTGATAATTTCAATCTCGGTTCAATAAATCTATGTGACATTAGGATCATTTTTGATTGAATATAACTTATAAGAATTAAGGATTAAGAAAAAGAATTGTGTGACAAAATTATTTATTATCCCATCAAATCATGCACATAAATACGAAAAATAACTCCACAAAACTTTGTACATTTTGAAAACAAATTGTCTTTTTCCGAATATTTTCCACAACTTTCTTCATAAAATAGTCATACATTAAACTAATTTTAACAAGATTTGTGTGTAGAAAAAGTAGAGAGTTTATTCTAAATTTTGAAATTGAAAAAAAAAAAAAAAATTGTCATCAAGATTGGATTAGGTGTTAAGCGTAGCGTTTTGCCTTCCTTCAAAAAATAGCTTGTTAGAAAATTGAAGTCTATGAAATTAAAGTCAATATTGAAAGGACAAAATAATCGAATTAAAAAAAATATATTTTAAAGATTGAATGGAACTTTTAAGAGCTTCTAATGATTTAGGAGTAATTATGCAAAATTCCAAAAATTAAGTAAAGCTGTAAAAGAACATAAAAACAGTATATGGGTAAAGTTTTTAACGAGAATAATTTTTAAATTTCTTATCTCACGTAGACTAGAATAGTAACAAATAAAACTTCAACGTACTGACTTATTTTTATCACAAAAGCAAAAGAAGTGCTAATACTTCACAAATCACAATTGACATTGTTTCTTACCAAAAGAGCACGTCTGATTGTACTTATAAGTTACTTTCTGAAAAGTAAGTAAAATTTTGTTAGGCTTTGTCAGGTGCTGATTTTGACCAAATTGTAATCCAAATTCTGACCGTTAGTGGGGCCCACATGTGAGATGGCTGGTCAAAGTTTGCGGCTGAAGTGTTATGCCACGGTAGGAAAATGAATTTTTTTGGCCATTTTAATTGCTAGCAGACAGGGTGTTAGTAAAATGTAACTTGGAATTACCTTAAAAGTTAATTTCACTTGCTCTTAGTCACAGCCAAACATGCTGCAATCGTAATAGCACAGTTGAATCCTGACGGTCCAACATTGGGTCAAAAGCAAAATAGATAAAAGCGCAACAGAGCTATTTTTAAATTTTAACACAGCATAGCATAATTTTGCTGTACCAAAATAAGCACTTCCATTGACAGAAAATAATCAGCAGTGGAAGAGATGCTGCAAAGCATTCTTCGCTTCATGATTATACGTCCAACCAAAGGTCAAATGGCAAAAACTCGCATGCTCTGACAACACTGATGAAATGACTGGAACTTCTTCCTTAGCTATCACCTTTTGTTTCGACTCATATTCAGCCTTGAACTTCCTTGCAAAATCTAAATGTCAATTATTTAAGTTAGATAACACATCTTTTCCTGTGGTCGATACGCTTTACCATGTTAAAATATATGATTTGGTAACTTTTTTTGAATTCAAACTATTTTGTTTTGATATGCGTTTGGAGCAAACTTTGTAAAGTAAATATAGATTTCCAAGCGCTTGAATAGTTACCTAAATATCAGTCACTTGTTGGCCATGCCTTGAAGAAGATATGAAGCTTTACTACGGACCTGCACGGTTTTTAAAATTTAGAAACATAATTCTTGGGTTTTGCTTGTCTTTGGTATTAAATTTTAATGTCGGATATATGTGTGGCTGGCGTGCACAAATGGCACAAGGTCGGGGGGACAAATGTGATGGTACATTCGTTGCTCACCTTTGAAGCATAAGACCTCAAATCAGTGATGGCTATTCCGCAGGAGCAGTTCCGTAGACAAATTCTCCACATCTCGTGTATCTGTGCATTATCTTTTAACTTGGGATCAAATAACAGCCAGTTCTCTGCAAGACCCAAGTATATGTACATCTTGGAAAGATCACAATTCTTGTCCTTCACATTAATTGAGATTAGCATTCTCAGGATATCCTCCGCATCACATTCCTACGAATAAGGAACAAAACCCTTAAAATTTTGTGTTACAGTCTATATGATAATGTAAAACGAAGTACAAGTTCACATTCAGTTCCAGCGTAATATAAAAAAAAGACTAATTAATTAAAGTTACAATACCCAAGCTCAATCCCTTTTAGGTTTTGCATATGATTAAAAGTGGCAACCAAACAAAACATCACTCCAAACCTAGAAATTTCTTTTCGATCCTCAAAAGATTTATATATGCATGAATTTAGAGACAATAGGGATATTTAGTTCAACTGTCACCTTCTCATTCAAGCATCTTATTAGAAATTGTTTTGCCACTGCACTTCGCAGGTGTTTACTTCGTGCATTGCTTCCTGATATACTCTCAACCGTTCTCAAGCAATTGATATCCCTAGGCAATCTTCATCAGTAACAGCACATTTTTAGCAAAGAGCAGGGAAGGAAAAGATCAAATATCAAAATACAAAGAGGGCTGGATTTGATGCCCGAGAAACACGTACACATAAAATGCATATCTTAAATAATCAAGAAACCATATAGAGGGTGTTTGGTGTAGATTAAAATTTGATTTTTAGTGAATTGTGATAGAAGTTTTTGAAATGTATGATCAAAAAGATGTGGGACCATGAAAGATGTGTTTAATATTGATTGTTTGACTTTGACTTGAATTAAAATCTGATTTTAATCCTGCACAAACAGGCCCATAGAATTATACAATAAATCGAATTTTACTTTCGGTGACTGATTTCTCTCATTCACATCCAACATTTAGAGTTTTCCAACTAGTTCAGAACCCTATCTCATGATTATCAAATAAATTTAGCTTCGTGGATCATTTAATCCAGTCAGTAATAGTATTAACCAAGCTTCAAATGCAGCTCAATGTGACTTCCTCTGTAAATGCCACTTCCATTAATTTTCTTCTTCAAAAAAAGTATAAAAACATCAGGCATGTATCGAACACATATTTGACAACTAAATCAATGCACAGTAGAAAGAAAAGTAGACTTAAAGATTAGTCATTAAAGAGGAGTGTCAGAGAGAAACCTGCAACCAAGCGATTCTGCGACTCTCTCACAACTGTCATGCCATTCCTCATCTTTGAAGAAACTTATAACTGAATACAGGCATGCATTCAAAATCATACACAGGCCCAAAAGTTGTCGATCTAGGAAGAGACTAATGATCACCCCAAGAAAATCTTCTGCTTCCGAAGTCGAGAAAATTATATGTGTATTCCTGCAAAAAAATATGATGCCAACCTTAAGAACCATTAAAACTTGAAAACCATATAAGTGAAAGTTGTCTAGTGTTTAACATTAGAGCTTATCTCGTGCACCAGTGCAAAACTACTTCGTCTTCAAGAATTTGTATATCACAAATTTACACTTCAAAGTTCTAATCAAAGGAATAAAATGAAATTTCTATTCACGAAGACAAAAACACAAACAACTCGATGACACAGAAAAATAATGTTCATACCTAACTTGGCAACAGGCAGCAACATATTTTATCCAACATCTTATATTTTGCGGTGGTCCTGCTGTATCAGAATCTAAGACTGTGAATGGATGTGAGGAACTGACCAATCAGGAACAAATTAATATAATGCATACAATTGATAATGAATGTGGCATATCTAAAATAAATAGAAGGAATAGTCACACGAAAACTATCAGACTAGAAAATAATACAACAAACAAAACCTTGTTTCTCATAAATTTGGGATTGACTACATCATTCTCTTTCGCCACTTGTTCAAATCATTGCTAGATCTACTCGAATTCTTGAAGATTCAAACTACCAGGTCCTTAGCAACCATAACAGACCATATTCATTTTGGTCTACCCCTCCCTCTTCCAACTTGTGAAGCACAATCAACCACGTGATGGATCTCAATATCGTATACTTTCCTCCAACACAATCACTACCTTCACCTGCGCAGGACCTTTTGCCTAGGCCATGATTGTACTTATACAACACATGCAATTTGAAGCAGTTACCTAGTTCAGATAGCTCCTTTCCAGTAGAAGTTTGTTGCAGTGAAGCGAACATTGCATAAAAATGGGGAAACTGCTTTAACAGTTGGGTAAGTATGAGAAAATTAATATTTTGGCTCAACCCAAAGCAACAATATCGAGAGGACTAAAACACGTCATCTAGAAGGATTTATGGGGTCAGGGAGAGAATGTTCATGCTCCCTTTCCTCCACTCGCCATAGGGGAAAGGGGGAACAAAAATGAAAATACAGATGATACCAAAATGATTTTTCCCCTACCAAAACTTCAAAGAAAAGGGACGAGTAGTAATTGCTAAGATGAAATAGTTGCTGGAGAAAATTTAATTTTGGGTTCATATCATGATTGACATTCTGTGCATATAGATGAAATTCAAATAAAAAATTGGATTGTTGAAAAGTTCAATAATAAAGACTCAAATAAACCTCCTGTCACACCAAACATTCCTAAAGACATGAAAAAATCTCCCTCATTCTGCGTCTTCTATGAAGTTCTATCTTTCAAACATCTGTTCTAGTATACCACCCATAAGTGACAAGAATCATCATCATATTCATTAATCAAGAATAAAGGTCTGTTTTCTTTCCCATTTTCCTACTTCCTTTTTCTCCTTCACATGGCAGAAGATATAAAGCAGAGTTAAACAGATAATGAACAGCAGGCAGAAGCGAATATGACCTTATTAATAATTGAAATGAAAACATCCTACAGGATACCAGGCCTAATAAAATAATTGAAGCAAGTGAAGATAAACAATAAAAACCAAAAATGAGAAGAATCTATTTCATTGTGATCTTCTACAAGGCTCAAATGTAACTCAGTTGAATGGGTTAGAAAAGGGAAATATAGACCAAAACTAATATGGTACATCGTAGTTGCTAGTAAATATAGCAATGTACCAAACGGAATGGAGAAGAAGGATTCTTATAGCTGGCCCCAAATTTATAGGAAATAAAGCTTAGTTTGTTCATGCTGTTTTATCCTAGGCTGAACCACAAATACGTTGTGAATTTCTCACTGCTGCAATTCCAAGTTCACAGACAACCAACTAACAGAAGATGGAGAAAGTAATTTCAAGTAGTGTCATCAGTGTTCCTTAGAATGCAGTATCTTATTAATATGTATGCACCATTATTAGGGAGTTTAAATATAAGATGCTTACCAGCATGGATCATATCTATGTCAGACGAAAGCTTAGATGGTGAGTCCAGAAGATAACCGTACAAGTCAAGAGCTCTTTTCAGATCTGAATAGCTAGGTAACCAGTCAATTTCGATGTCAGCTGAATTGGCCTGTTTAAGCATAAAAAGTAAACAAAACTCCGAAAAATCGAAAGAAATTAGAAGTTACATTTCCATACACTGAAAAACTGCTTTGAATGGAACAAAGATAAACCAACCTCAACTTCAGGTGAAAGAATGGAGCACCAAAACTCACAGGCAGCTTTCCTCAACCATTCCTTTGATGAATATAACACTAGCAAGGCACAAGGAAAGAGCTTAACATAATGTGACATAAGCATTTTGTAAATAACTGACAATGGTATTGCACTCACTCAAATTAAATATCCAAGTTGAGATGGATTTTTCAACTCGACCTTGTGTAAAGATCAGCTTCAAGAGCCAGCCATCCACCAACAACCCTTCAAGAAAAGGTTCTCCTACCACAGTCGAAATATTAAAATAATTTTTCTCTTTAACGAAACACTTTGCTGTCTTGCATTTTTCAGAAGTCCAGAATCCCACTCAAGTTACAGATCAAAAAAACGATACACAACACCCAAAAGTAGCAAAAGGAACCAATTTATGGAAACAACTAAATGAGAGTAACAAGTAGAAACCTTTCTCAATCGTAAGTTCTACCAGTGAATTGAGCTTATTGTTCATGATAGACTGCAAAATAAAACAACTTCTTGGCTCTGGATGTTCCAAAGCTGGAAATGTTCTCTGGAAGTTACACATATGAGCAAGATAAATTGCAACTAATCATACAATGCAACTTAAGACTGCCAAGGTACAATAGGTGCCAATCAATAGCAAACGTAACCTGATCTCCAAAGACTTGAATACCCCACAACGGCATTTCATTGTCGTCATTTATTTGATCCATCTAGGAAACACATACTGCGTTAGAAGTTACTTCACGTAAAAACCTTAAATAAAATATAGAAAATAGTTAAATGAAAATTAAACCTCTTTTTGGCATTTATCAACACATTTCGACAGTTCTTTTTCTCTAGCATCCTCATCCTCCTCTGAATCAGAAGTAGTTTTTATCTTTTTTCGTTTGGATTTTCTCTCATTGATCCTCTTTTGCTCCTTCGCGTGATCCTCCAAGAGATCATCCAAACCTATAACTTTCTTCCTGTAAAATTAAACAAAATAAAAGTCACTATAACAGAGCATTGTCCATAGATAAAATCTATACATGCGTAGATACAAAAATCATTTAAAATGATGCAGATGTTCCCCAAACTGAAACCTTCTAGGAGAAATAACATATATAACAGCCAAGATGACGGATGGCAAAAGGGGTAGATCACATTATGAAAAACAGGAAAAAAATCAGCAAAATGAAACAACCAGTATTCTGCATCAAGTGATACAAATATCTACTGTAATTCTAAACAGTTGAATGGGCAGATCACATTATGAAAAACAGGAAAAAAATGAGCAGAACAAAACGTCCAGTCCTCTGCATTAAGTGATACGAATCTCTATTGTAATTCTAAACAGTTGAACAGAAGTATAACGACGCTCTAGACTCCATGATAGATCTTGATTATACACAAATATGTAAACATTTCCTTCTTGTTCAACTATAATTTGACGTGGTTATCCATCATCAAAGAATTCTTATGATTTAGGAAAAAACAGTGGAAAGTGAGGGATGAATTTCATGATCATTTTATTCAATTTTTCATCAACATATAATGTGTTTGTCGCCTCTGTTTATCCAATTGATAAGATGGCCAGTGTAATCTTGTGCAAACCAAGGGATAAGAGTCAGAAGAGCTCCTCAAAGGAGTTTGCCATGGGAGAGGCCAAATTCATCTATTCCTTACCCGTAATCTTTACAAATTGAACTATTCAGTGCTGGTATTCATAGTGCGAACATCTATGCATAAACTTCCCAATAATAGTAGTCATGATACATGCATATGCATCTTATGGTTAACAAGTGGGGCATTCTTGTACCAAAATTTTCTATATCTAATGATTGATGTAAAATAATTAGAAGAAACCTCTTCAATCCTCCAAAATTCGTATACATTTCAAGCAAAATATCATTAACATTCTTCATCACTATTGCATATCATACTCACATTGTCGAAAACTAATAACAGGGATTATAAACTTATGTATCAACAGGAAAAACCAATAAAAATGACAAATAATACACACCATGGTGAGTCTTGAACTTGAGCTTTTAGGTCTCAACTCTTTAGCCTCCTTATTTTTCTTCAGTAGAATAAGGCCTCGTTGGCCAAGGACTAGGATTTCTAACACACAAAAATTCGTGCATTTTGACAATTTCATAAACGTTGAAAAAAATTTCAATACTACCACTATCTATTATATTATATTAATGTTTTAAATATTCAATAATATGGGGGAAAAAGTGTTGTTAGCGATTTTAGCAAAATGAAAGTTAAAAAAAAAAGGAAGAAGATAAAGATAAAGATAAAGAACAATAAAAATACAAGAACCCAAAATTAGAAATTTTGATTCGCAACAAATCTGTAAAAGGAAAAGGGGGCTTACTTTTTCTTGGGGACAGAAGGAGAGATACGAATGGGCTCTTCGAACTCGAAATCCAGTGGATCGTATGTATCAGTCATCTCTTTAACCTTCTGAACACGCGCGCATACACGGTGACAGAGATAGGGGGGGAGAGAGAGAGAGAGAGAGAGAGAGAGAGGGAGAATTTGGCGCTTAGAATTTCCCGAGCTAAAAGGCAAAGCGCTAGATGCGGAGGAGTTCGTATGTTGGGTTTGGATTGGACTGTGTTGAGGTTTTGTGATGAGAAGGGAGGGGCTAAATTACACAAATAGCATGAGAATTTAAAGCTCTTTTGGGAGTTGTGATTGGTACATGACATCATCAATAAAAAAATTTGGGAACAATACATTTCATAAATAACAAACTCATTAAAATATTTTGA
>CAIGRK010405487.1:0-17338 GCA_903798315.1 Fraxinus greggii | reverse complement strand
CATAGTGAAAAATATATGAATTGGCACTTTCAATGCCTCAGCAACATGTGTATGCCCTGCAAAGGTTCTACTCTAGATTAGTAGCTAGATCCATTCTTTTGTATTGCAACAAGAGATACAATTAAGGGATACGACTTTTGCATAACAACATTTATAAGATCTCAGATTAGACAATCCAAGAGCCATGATACCCACAGAACAATCTTACTTGAACTGAAAAGACTAGTGAGTAAGGCATAAGGTGGAAGAGTTTAAAGCTTGGAAATTGGGAAATGGCCATATATCATTCTGGAATGATCAACAGACTGGAAACTCTTCATTGGCTGTAGCACATCCACATCTCCAAGGCTCAACTGCACAGGTTTGTGAATTTTGGTAACAAAGAAAATGGGACATTGCCAAACTACAAAGGGTTCTGCCAGAGCATGAGGTATTAAAAATTAGAGAACAAAACAGGAGACAAAGGATCAGATATACTGGATATAATCTATTGATGGGAAGTTTCCTGTGAAATCTTGCTGGGAGGAACATCCTTTAAATTCCTGTGTAATATAGCCATAACAATGAATTTCATTTTTCTGCTGGAAATTATGGCATCACTGGTTCCAAGTTGATGACATTGTACAACAAAGATGTCAAATTTCCTTGGCATCAGGATACTTCTGCCGCTATATTTGCTATGGTTCCTATGGACCATGAGAAATGACAGAAAACTTGGGTTCATACCAATGCTACCAACAAGGATAATTTGGAGAATAGAAGACTTATTTAAGCTGCTTGTAAAGGCTGGGTTGCAACTGAAAAGTAATTGGAAAGGCGATGAAAGCATTGCAAGTCAGTATGGCAAAGGATACCAATCCCTATTCCAAAGATAATCCGTTGGCACAAACCCCCTTAAGGAACATATAAGCTAAACAGAGATGATGCTACAAGTCATCACTAGGCCAAGCAGTAGGAGATGGGATATTGGGAAGTCATGATGATCAGCAGATTTTTGCTTTCCATGTATTATACAGTAGCTGCAATGGCTTCAAGACTGAGGTAAAGGATCTACATGAAGGTCTCACTGTACATAAGATAAGCAACTAACATCGGAGGTGGAAGTGGACTCATTAAGCTTAGCTAAAATTATAAGGACTAAGCAGAAGGGCCATTGGGAAGCAGTATATTTACTTGACAGCATTAGAATAATGCTTCTGGAAATTAGGGGAAACAATATGTCTCAAGAGAAGCCAAACAAAGCTGCAAATATGTGCGCAAACAGGGGGCTCTAGATTAGAGAAAACACTGTGGTAGAAATCTACGAAATAGTCGGTGGGTAGTGGCAAAGGTATGCAAGCTGACAGACTGGGCATACCCTACGTATGTATATCAAAAAAGAAGGCACAAGTCAATGCATCCCTAAGGTACCGGGCAAGAAATTGATATGGAGATCATTATGATATATATTCAGATCAACCACATGAATGTATATCATGAATTTGTCTCAGTTTGATATAAGCATGCCTAAGGATGTGAGAAGATTGTTACTCGATTAGCAGAAATTCTAGGGTACATATCCACTACACATCAACTTACAGAATTCTATTCAACATATCCTCTACTTCGGCTGAAAATTCCTCCAGAGCTACTGCAGAATTTTCAAGTAAAAAGGAAAACCAACCACACGAAGATTCAAGATGAGAGAGAGCGATTCTAACCATATGCTGGGGGATTAGCAATAATTGCATCAGCTTTGAAAGGAATCCCAGAATCAATGTCCGGCTCTTTGCATGCTGGAAGTAGAGAATTTATTATTTCCTTCATTTGATTTCTTTGCATAGGTATTTCTGAAGGACCTGAAGGCAAAAACCCCTTATTTTTAACCATGTCTGCAGAAAAGAGGATTAAAGTCGTTAGCCAATTGATTCATTCATTTGAGGGGGGAAAAACATTAGCCAGTAGATAAACAACCAAATTTGGCAACTATATCAAAATATAACCTCACTACAAACAAATAGCTGGTGCCTATGACCACGAAATTGAAACATGATACACAAAATGCACACGTCATGTACATTTGAAGGTTAGTCATAGAAACGTCAGGAATTGTCATGAGGCATTGAAAGCATTTTCTGAATCAAGTTACATCCAACAGATTATACAGCAAGTTTCATACGTCTAATCTAATCCTTACTTGTAGACTACAAGCATCAAATTTCAAACAATAAAATCCAGCAGGAATAACAAATTTTAATAGTGAGAGATGCTTGTGATGATACAGTCAGTTGCAAGACATATAAACATCAAATACATACATTCGGCAAGAACTTTTGGATCACCGCCAAGAGGATAGAATTCCAACCCAGCAGTCAAGACAAACTCTTTGAAATTTGAATGAGTCGCCAGTCTAACACGATGCCCATATTCCTGCAGCCAACCATCCTCATCAACAACTTTATATAGAACCCAAAGCAGAAGTTTAGTCAAACAATGAGTTAGATGTTACAGAAATTCTCAAGATTTATTCGGATCTAACATTTCAAACCAAATCCCGTGGAACAAATAAGCTATTATAAGACAAGTGCCAGCTGAATACAACAAGAATTTGTTCTCGGATTTCAAAATCGTCCAATTAAGAAAAACTATCTTGATAACTCCAGCTGGAACACAACAAGAATTTGTTCTCAGATTTCAAAATCGTACAATAAAGAAAAACTATCTTGACAACTCGCATGCCAGAGAAATTTATACCAGTAAAGTCCATATAAACACTTTGACAAAAATCCATTCTTTGTCAACTAGAATCTGAAAAAATTTATTCAGTTACTGCTAAGTGCTAATCACCCTGGAAATGTTATGCTAACCAGACCAAGAAAATAAGAGATTTACAACATGTAAAAGTTTGACCAGCAGACTTACTAAAGGTCATTAAAAAAAACAGTGGAACAAAGTCTACTGGATCTTTTATAGCAAAAAAATAAAAAAATTCTAACATTTGTTCTTTACTATGGTATCAAATGGAAGGAACTTTCATGGCAGGGAAAAAAACCAACAATCTAAAGTGGTTATAGACTCAAAAACAACACAACAGTTGCAGTCAAGTCAACATTAGCTTATTTGCATGGCAGACTAGCAAGAACATTTTGAGAGAGGTGTGCTGATTTGCATCCATCCTGAGCACTGGAAGCGGCATCGTATGGTTACTAATGGAGATCTAGCACACGTGTGAGACCCCTAATCCTAATTAAAAGTTTTGTCAGGTTCATTAATTTAAAATACTATTTTAGATTCAGGCGGTTAAAAGTGCCTCATTTGTCAAAGTTCTTGAAAGCTATTGGAACAAAATGCTAGGCTAGAAATCTGAACGATAGCTTTCAATGTAAAAGTATTCTCTTCCTTTCCATTTTCTTTCACTTTCTAATTTAACAGGAAGGAGCTTTAAAGACTGAAGGTTTGTTCAGGGATTATTGCTAGTAAAATTAATACAGGCACGTAAATTGAAATAAATGTACCTGTAGTCGTTTGCCAATTGCAACAAATGGTTGTACATCCCCGCGAGTTCCAACAATGAGCATTACAATCTGCATTGGAGGTATATACTGAAGCTCTGTTGCATCAAGAGGTTCTTCATCGAGTTCACTATATACATTATCATGACCAGTTCCAACAGCTTGAGGTCCAACATCTTCCGGAACTTCAAATTCTACAGTACCATCATGCTTGACAGTAGCTATTCTCTTCAACAATTTGAGCTGCAGTGTTTTAAATATTTAACAAAATCCCAGGCATGTAAGTACAATGAAAGATTAGCAGTCTAAAAGTTGTCTGTAATGAGACATTTAAATAAAATGGATGAGACTGACGAAACTAAATTAGATAGTATATCCATAATCAATACAAGAATAGTTTACACATTTTTAAAAGGTGATTTCACACTAAAGTACGAAATTGTGTAACGTAAAATAAAAGGAGGCAGATTCTTTATTATTTTTGTAAGCATTGGCCATATTAATGTTCAGATGAAAAGAAAGCATTAAAAAAAAACAAACAAACAAAAACAAAATCACATCTTGCCTAGTACATGCATAACTGAAGTTTTGCCTACAAATACAGGAAATGGAACGCTAGCCATCTAGTGTAACCTAATGTCATACCAAGAAAAGGCTTCTATAGATAATGCCATGCTCCATGAGAAAAGAATTTAAAATGCAGAATTGTTTTTCCAGAAACAAGAGGTAATAGGTGCAACTAGATTAACAATGGGACTACGTCCTTATCTTTTTACTTTAGCATGAATTAATCTTACTAACTTATCCTAAATTAGGGAACTTGGTAAACATTTTTTTGGTAATGATATGACTTCAATAAATGAGACTAAAGGGGGAATAAACTGTGAGTTAGAAGAAGTACTTCAAGACTCGAGGCTTTAGATTAAGTAGAATTTAGACCTAGTAGATGGCATATTCTTTCATAATAGTGGGGAATAAGGAGACAATAGAGTCAAGATACAGGACCGTGTTCCCCCAAAAAAGCAATTTCTTTATCTGCTAGGTTCAACTATTATAGGGTGTTTGGAGGAGATCAAAATTAGATTTTTAGTAGACTTGATAGAAGTTTTTGAAATGTATGGTTGAAAAGCTGTGGGACCCATGAAANGACTTCAATAAATGAGACTAAAGGGGGAATAAACTGTGAGTTAGAAGAAGTACTTCAAGACTCGAGGCTTTAGATTAAGTAGAATTTAGACCTAGTAGATGGCATATTCTTTCATAATAGTGGGGAATAAGGAGACAATAGAGTCAAGATACAGGACCGTGTTCCCCCAAAAAAGCAATTTCTTTATCTGCTAGGTTCAACTATTATAGGGTGTTTGGAGGAGATCAAAATTAGATTTTTAGTAGACTTGATAGAAGTTTTTGAAATGTATGGTTGAAAAGCTGTGGGACCCATGAAAGATGTGGTTAATATTGATTGTTTGACTTTGACTTAGATTAAAATCTGATTTTAATTTGTACCAAACAAGCTCTTAATAAGGAATGAAAAATCAAAGCCGGTGAATGCATATAATTAAAGTGGGTAACTGGGAATGGTTAACCGATACGGTGATCTACGATGCATCGACATGGACACGAATGTGTGACAAACAATACGCCGACGCGTGATTTTTCAAAAAAGTACAAACGCGACACATTGTTTTTAAAATTATTTATTTATATATCTCATGTTTGGTAGGGATTAAAATTTAGATTTTAATATAAGTCAAAGTCAACAATTAATTTTAACTATATATTTATGGGTCTACATCTTTTCAGCCACACATTTCATATACTTTTATCAAACTCTACTAAAATTTTGATTTTAATCCCTACCAAACAGGGGCATAGCATGAATTTAGTTTTACACTTACTATAAAAATTTTTCTTGAAATCTTTTAAATATGAGTACCTATTTATTATTTAATAATAATTTTGAGATAAAAATATATATAATTTTTATTTTTAAAAAAAATGACCATGGTAAAGTGTCAAAAGAATACCAATATCCGACATATAACACACCACCTTAGTAGAAGTATCCATGCAACACAAATGGTGATTAATGGAATTTGAAGATAAAGATACAAAACAGCTATTGGATACGTACATGAGTCGTCATATTACGGAATAGATGGATTGTTCTTTCGTATTAGTGGGGGAATGAGGAGATAACATAGTTAAGATACAGGGTTGTGCTTTAAGATACAGGGTTGTGCTTCCCCCACAAAGAGATTCCCTGCTTTGCTAGGTTCAACTACTAATAAGGATTGAAAAGTCAAAGAGGGTCAAATGCATGCAATTAAATTTGGTGATGGAAATTGTTAACTGATATTGTGATCATATGGGGTTTGAAGATAAAGATACAATACAGCTATTGGATACTTTATGAGTGGTCATACAACAAATGGATGAAATATGCTACACAAAAATTAGTTTGGTGGTGGGAGCAAATGAGACTAAAATTAAGGGAAGTCCCAAGCAGGCCGTTAAGGTATGTCTCTGATAGACCCAGTGAAGCTATTCATAAAAGCATACTGAAACAAGGTAGTCAAGGTAACATATCAAAATCAACAAGGTATTGTATTTCATTCTTCCATAACAGAAAACTCCAGATCAAACATTACAGGGAAAATGATTCGCATAGAAAATTTCATAAATATGGAGAATAAGCTTAACGTGTTGTTGTTTTCAGGATATAGTAAGCTATCACAAAGAGATTATCAAAGAGAATTGTAGCAACCAATACCAAAAGCAATGACAGCACTGTGTTGAAAATTAAAAGACTAAGGCCCCGTTTGGAATTGTTCTGATTGTCAAATAATTACAGCTATTTTAGACATTTACTTTAGAAAAATGATTATAGAAGAATCTGCACCATCTACTAGTAGATTTTGAGAAACGGCAAAAGGGTAGCTTTTCAGTTTTTAGCTTATCAAATTATTCATCATTAAGAAGACCAATTTTAACCCTCATGAATAGAATCAATTCCTTTCTTGTTCTAAGTTTGTTAATATTCTACATGTTTTATTATTCCACAATAATAAAGCTTCCTCCTTCATTCACGTTAAAAACTTTCTTCTAGTTTCCTTTTCTTGGCCATTGATGGATTAAAATTCAAGGTACAATTTAATAAATGTTATTTTGTTTGAATTTTATTAATTTTGATATTTAATAGATATTATTTTCTCCATTGAAAATAACTATGGTGATATTATCATAGATAAATATTTAATAATATAATGTTATACAATATTATCGATGATAATAATACATAAACACATAATTATAAACAATTCTGAAACAAAAGTTCATTAGATACTTTTAACTGATTCTTCCCATAGTAGACTGATTCTTCCCGTAATAGCTTCTTTCTTCATCATAGCTCTACTTATTTTCTTAAAATCTACAGTAATACCAAATCAAGCCTAAAGAGAACATATGTGAGAATCTTTACCTTCTGCTGGACAGTGATTTTTTCATCATAAATTTGTGCAGTGTCTTCGGCAAGTACAACATTATGTCTCTGCATCTCAGTTCTTGATCGTTCCAACTTCACTTCACTTGGAACTGGTTCTAATATATCAGAACGCATGATTGCTGGAGGCGTTGTATTCACTCTAGAAAAACTCCCTCCTCCACTCCCTAACATGCGAAATAAACCAAATAATAAACCACATCCATTCCAAATCAAGAAATTCAATTTAAATTAATTAAAAACAATTCCAAAAACTTCACATAACTACTGCACCAGTAAACCATTAACAAATTCCCAAACATAAAAAAACATAAAAATTCAATATCTCCTTCTCTTGTAAACTCCATTTACTAAAACTAATAAATTTCACAATTTCAAATTTTCCAAGAAATTTAAACTGTGAAATCAAGAGAAGCAACTCATACAACTAGAGCCACCCAAATCAATCAGTTCCATTTAAATTAACTGAAAACACTTACAATTTCACATAATCATTAGACAGTGTTACTTCATCCTAAACAATTACCAAATTCTGATACATAAAATCATCAAAATTCAAAATTGCCTTGTCTTGTAGCCCCAATTACTCACACTTAAATTACAAATTTTCAAATTTGCCAAGAAATTGAAGGTATCATCCGTACCTAAAAACTTTCTGCCTACATTGGAAATTGGAGCAGCATCACCACCACCACCATTATCATCAACGTTACTAGACTTCAACTCCTGACTATCCAAAGACGAGCTAGCTTCATCAGCCTTCATCGGTGGCTCCACCGTCGCCGGAGAACTCTTCCGTTTATCCATCAAGATCTACAGAAACTTCCAGAACTCAATTATTTTTGCATATATATACAGTATTGAATATATACAGGTAGAGAGAGGAAGTAAACGGTTACCACGTTCTAGAGAGTGGGTGAAGGAGATGGTAGAAACGTAATGGGATTTTTAGCAGAAGATCGTAGTCGACGCCGAAAGGCCCGGCCCGTGTAATATTCGTTAGGGGTACTTTGGTAATTCACTCGAGCAACACACTTTGCAGGATTTTCTTGTGGCGAAACAAAATAAAGATTTTCCCCAAAAAAAACGTTTTAGCGAATTTTATGCAAAGACATGCTAATATTTAGTATTTTTCTGATTTTCGACATCCACAAAATAGTAAAATCAACAATAACAATTTGCAGTATGATCAACCAAAGATTTTTCTCGTTTAAGATGAAGAGTTTCAAGATAATTATGTGCATATTTAGAGCCTGTTTGATTCTCGTTAATTTAAAAAAAATAAATTTTGAATATAATTTTAGGAAAATGTGTAATTAAAAAGTATGAATTTTTTTTTTGATATACGTTTAAAATATTTTATTGTATGCGTGTGCAGTTGAAAATAATCCTATAGAAAACCGTAAAAATAAATTAATAGGTTTCAAAGAGGCGTATATTTTATGGAAAACAATTATATATATAAATTTCATTAAAAATAATATTCATCATAAGAATGATGACTTCTAATAAATTTTTATAATTATACCAGTTACAAGAGGATGAATATTAACGAAATTTATATTTTTCTAACCAATAATCATTTTTCTAATTCAAGTCTAGTAACCACTCATTTACTAAAAAAAATACATTCGATTAACCTAGCGTTCACGAAAATTGATTAGACTGACTAAAGGGTTGCAAGCAACTCTTTTTTGGCAAA
The DNA here is from genome assembly GCA_903798315.1 of Fraxinus greggii. Taxonomy (NCBI): domain Eukaryota; kingdom Viridiplantae; phylum Streptophyta; class Magnoliopsida; order Lamiales; family Oleaceae; genus Fraxinus; species Fraxinus greggii. The sequence continues at coordinate 8,643 of CAIGRK010405487.1, read as the reverse complement.
TTTTGATAAGTATCCCTGTGAAGGACGTGTAAATCACTTGTACCAATAGGCAGCATTACATTTAGAGCTGGAATGAAGTTGCCCTGCAAAGAATATTCTAGACTTAAAAGATATTTGTTGAGATGAAATGAGCAAAGTAGTAGTGTCCCATCGTGCACAATACTTCGTATCAAGCATGTCCTCAAAGTCTGTCACTATCGCATGTATCTGACTATCAGATCAAAATGAGCTGAATATTGAAAATAACACGTGAACAGAATACATAGTATTTCACATGGTTCAACAATTATCAGACATTAAATCCAACAAAAGATAAAACATTTACATATTTCTGGGATTAAGCCACAGAAACTAAACAAACCACCAGCAATTATTTTCACCCTCTTTCTATTGAAGGAACAACCTGCAAACAAATCCTAAAATGTCTTTCCATTTCCCCAATCCATCACATTATCTCTGAGTTGATGAGTTTCTGAAACTTCATTCCTCGCTCGTCTAAAATCCTCCTTGTCAAGAGGGAACCTGCACATTATTAAAAACATGGTGGAAAATATCAAACGATGCTTTTTTCTTTTTTTTTGTCCAAGAAAGTATGAATTCATTTCCAGAAACAATAAGGGGGAGTACCAAATCCTTCTGCCAGTAAACTATGGTTGATCTTCATCTGATCGAGCACGCGTCAGTCGTCGACGTCTTCTTGGGTTTGGAGGAACATCTTCATCGATATTGCTTAATATGTTCTGGTCTGGTTCATCATCATCACCACCATCCTCGTCTTCATCATCTTCAGCATCATCTTGAAGGCCCAATAAGTTCTCACCCCACAAATAACGGCGCCTAGGAAAGGTTCCGGTTGGGCGCCTATGCCTTGCCAAAGCTCTTGACCTGCCACCCCTTAGCTCCCCTCCTGGTTCCATTGAGCTAATCATCTGAAACAAAAAGAAGGTGCTTAACCACCGGCCACCTTCACCTCCACCTCTTTCCCTTTCACCTGATGGCCTATCTCCGTCCTCAATTACATAGTCACCGAATACTACTGCACCTGGCACAGCTGAGCGAATGGCACTAACAATATCACTGTATTCTCTTTGGTCTTCAAGGTGCCGCCAAGCTTGTTGTCTTGATGGGTCAACATCTGCAGGACGGACGGTTGGATGAATTCTTCTAGCATGCCGACGTAACTCCCTATAATTACCAAGAAACGAGCAAGATTCACGAGTGCAACTTCGAGACTTCAGGTTGAGGTACTTTCTGGCCTCTTCTACAACTTTCCAGCCAAAAACACTCCCACGACATAAAGGGCAACTCAAATTTGATATAGGTTCTGATTTCTCCATATTAGTTTCCCCAAGATCAAGCCTTCCCCATAATGTTCCTTCTTGTTCTTCAAAGTTAAAATTTTCATTTTGGGTGCTTCCAGATCCTCCAGGCAGACCCATGGTTGCTGCAGTGTTACTTATGGTCTGAATGTGATTTGTATCCTCCCCAGTCAAGTCACCTGAAGTTATCGAGTCCAAGCTGACCTTGTTTTCTTCTCCGAGCTTTCTGAATCGGTCCAAGCAATTTGAATGCCTATAACTAGTGTCGCATATGTATGATCGACATCCCTTATCATGGGAACTGCAAATGAGAAGAACAGCATTGTGTGGGTGGTCCATGCATATGGGACATGAAGCTTCATCCCATTCCTTGTACAAAGCAGACACATCTGCATCATCGTTTGACAAGCTTCGTTTCCTACTGGCCATCTATGTGCACTGTGATATGTTACTATAACTGAAATCATTAGCACACTAGTCCTTCCACTAAGTTGCAAAGAAGATGAATCAAAGGGACTTTAATTTATAAAATGACAGCAAAAAATTATATCTGCATTCACATTCAACCATTCACATTCAAACAAACAAATCTAACAAGAAAACCCTCCTGGAAGAAAAGGAATGTTAAAGTATTACAACAAGCATACCACCCTAACACCTACAAAAAAACAGAAAAATGGCAACGATCCACAAATAGCCCATTTGGTGTGCTCTCGCATGCATAGAGAGATTAATTGAAAGAGTGCCTAGTTATCATTGTTAAGTGTACGAATCAACAAGCCAGGGAAGGAGGAAACACGATCTCAATCACTACAATTCTGCAATTACCAGCAGAAAAAAATTCTTAAACAATTCATCGAACCATTCATGACTTCTTTCCGAAAAGCTAGAATGTGTGACTATCCCCATTCCCATCTCCCATCCCCACCCAAAAAATCCACTTTTCCCTCTTTTGCGGATCAAAGACTCTCATATTTGACCCCTGTTTGGTACACATTAAAATTTTCATTCTCATTCTTCTACTCATTTTCAACCACACATTCTTCAATAAAATAATATTTTACATTACATCAATAATTTTTCCTTCTTTTTCAACCACACATTACAAACCCTTGAGCATCTATTGATCAGGAAAGTCCTGGAAATTCTTAATGCCCTATGTACCTCAGGCTGGTCACCTTTTGGCCATAAAGAAAGAAAGGCTGTCTTTGTTTAATTGAGAAGATGTCTGAAAAAGCCCAAAACCATAAAATGCTTTTACAAATCAAATGTCGAAAAGGAGTATTACACAGTTCCAAGACCTTTTGGAAAGGCAGGAATGAAGCTGAAAGTAACTCCAAACATCTTGTCTCTATATCACCCTAAGCAAGCACCATTGCTGTGTTCAAGCTACTTTTACCAGGCATTACAATTCGGAAACAGACCATGACTGCAATTTGAATTACAAGCCCCTATTTACTGCTAAACGTCATTTCAAGTTCCACGAATTATATATCTGATGATATTCTATAAGGCTGTACCAAGCTTTTCAAATAAAAATGACCAAATGTTATAAAAGACTTCAGCAAATATTTTGTACCTGGTCACTCATGTCTCCCATATTTCTTCATCACCCTCCACGCACTGTAAAAAGGCCCATGCATTTATTTTTAGACAGACTTACCTTGATCTTAAAGGAGAAAACATGAAGTAACTCCCAGATATATAGGTGCACCATGGAACAGTTATAATTCCCCAAAACAATCTGCTATGAAAGGACACGACAAGAATGCAAAACTGCTTCTCACTCCCCCAGTCCAACCTGACGTGCAAATTAAAAGCGACTAGGAAGAACCGCAAAGTGTCCACCAGATATAGTAACATGAGTTATGACGACATTCACACAAGAAAGGAAATTTCAACATGACATAACATAAGCAAATAAAAATTTGTATTCAGTTAACAAGCAATCCTAATATATCAAGGCAATAACCACATGATATTATCACCCATTGTATTTTACTCACCACAAAAGAGTTATGAGATTTTCTCCCTCACAGCAACGTCTGAATCTTATAAACACTGGCTCTGACTTAGGAAATGAATATTTACAGTATCTTTACTCAACTTTATAGCATACTGGCTGGAAACCCATCAGCAGCATTTAATAAATAAATTTCAGTAATGCTTATAATATTGAAGTATTAGGGCCTCAAATAAAGAAGTATTGATTAATTCTTGAGCCACAGTCATCAATGAGTCCCACAACCTGCAGTTTTATTGTGGAACAGAAAATGGTCATTTGCTTAACATCGACTCGATAATCAAACAGAAAATAAGGAGTGTTGTACAGAATTTGATAGACAGCCGAAGCAACAAAACAGGCCCAAAATCCAAAACACAACAACATTAAATCTCACAGTGAAGCATTAAAAAGATTTAATTCCCAACTGAATAACAACATAAACATAATTGCCACAAAACCCTCTTATCAACTGAAGGATGTGCTTTTGATATTCAGACATGTAGAATCCATAGGATCCCAAAATCATCATAAAAAAAGTAAGCCCCAAGAAGCCTTTCCTAGTAAAAGTCCAACAAATGATTAGAAAGTATTTTAATTATATTGCATAGAATCATAAAGAACACATCAAAGCCTCACACGCTTACCGATTTTTAAAAATAAAATCTTCGGACAGAAGACGGTAAAAATCACATAGAAAATATCTTAATTCCCAATTAAACAAAAAAAAAATCAACAAAAACTTGGAAATAAAGTCTTCTGTGAATATCAAAAATCAAGCGCTTCAAGAAAAAATGATCCCTCTGAAAAACTAAGAACCCCCAACTCCCCTCCCAAATGATATTCCCCTCCCTGATCCTCGACCTAATAGATCAAAAAGATCCCTCCTTCATCTATACATCGACGAATACATACATGCCCGTGTACACACATACGAGAATCCGCAATAATTCGAACCAATAAACTACCAAATTAGGGCATAATTAATTAAAAAATTTCCACGGAAAAAAAAATAAAAAAATCAAAGGTTCGGAATTACAATTAGGAGAAATTAGAGATGGTTCTGGCGTTTGTCATTTGACTGATTGATTGAAATTGCTATGAACCTTAGAATGAATTAAATGTGGATTGAAAAATGGAGAAAAGTTATGTGGTGGGTTTCAACTCGCAAAATTATTTATATATAGAAGTGGAAAATTACTCTTTAATTTATTTAATGGAAATTCGAAAATGGTGGAATGGTGGAATTCTTTGACCTTTTAGGGTCTCGTTTTATTTTCACGATCAAGTTTTAACATCCTTCACGAGATGTTAGAAGAGCTTATTAGATTTTTTGGACACCAATGTTCAATGGTTTAAAAATCATCAAAATGTAACGTAATTTTGATCGATTCTCTCAACTCATCAAATCGACATTTTTTATCAGTTCTCAATTTTTCTTCTAATTTTTTTTAATAAAATAATTATGTCCAACAAACTGAACTCAATCAATTATCAAGAAGATTTGTCAATGCAGTGGTCTCACGCCAACAAATAAATTAAAAATTGTTGTCGCACCATCGTGCAATATCTTTAAAAAAAAAATCCATCGTTACCCATGTCTAACAATAGTGATGGTGTTAGTAATAAATTATTAAGGGAAAATTGCAGCAGCAGTTCCTAATCTTTTTAATTTTTGTAGACTTTACTATAACCTTCAATTTGTGCCAACAAAAGTTCCTAACTTTTCAAAAATATGCAGTTGGGATCCAAATGGATGGAAACGTTTGATCGTTAGTTAGCTAACAAAAGTGGACTTTGACTAATCTGACTAAATTGAAATGTGTAAAATAGCAACTTTGTTATTTTATACATAAAATAAAATAATTTAAAAAACAAAAATAGAATAAAAGAAAATAAATTAGAAAAGAAAAAGAGAGAGGGAAAAAATAAATTGTTAGCATCTCCACCCAACCCCCGGCCAGCAAAATCGTCGGCGCAGCCTCCCTTCCATCACCACAACCACCATCAAATATCACATCTAAACCTTCGCACCACCACCCTAGAATCCACACACCAAATCCACCAAAAAAATCGCCATCACCTAACCACCATCTCGACACCAATTTACACCATCGTAATTATTTTTCCCCTTCCCATCACTAGGCACAAACACCACAGAAACTCATGAAAAGAGACCCCAATTCCACAAAAAATGGTGGTCTAAAGTGAAGATGAAAATGAGAGATAAAAAGTGCATTGATTGCTTGTGCCAATTTTGTTGAAATATCTTCATCAGTATGGGAGTTGATCGGTGATAGTCCGCAACGATGGGTGTGATCGGAGGAGGAGTTGTCAGCAGTTTTTGAGTTTGCGAGTTGGGGATTTTGTGTGGTTTTTCCGATGACATCTAGTTGAGTTTGGGATCGTGGTTCTGTGGAAAGTGTAGAGGGGAATGAGGGCTTTTCGGTGACGTGTGGGTCTGACGATCTGGGCAGTGGTGTTGGCGGCGAGAATGTTGTGTCAGTGGTGGAGCAATTTTTGGATTTGATTTTGGGATTGGGGATGGGGATGGGTGGGAGGAGAAGATGACGGGATATTGGTTTTTAAATTTTTTATTTAATTGTTTCATTTTATTTAATTGTTTTATTATATAAACTATAAAATGTATTATTTTAACCTTTTTAAAATTGGTCAAAAATTGGTCAATCTTTTGACCATTGGTCAACAAACGATCAAATTCTTCCATTTGGACCTCAACTACATATTTTTGAAAGATTAGGGACATTTATTGGCACAAATTGAAGATTGAGGTAAAGTTTACAAAAATTGAAAAATGTTAGGGATTGCTGCTTCAATTTTCCCAATTATTAATGGGTGATTATGTTGTTAAAATATTTTCTTTTAGTGCACCACTTTTAAATTGTAAAAAATCCTCAATATTTATTTTATTGTGGTATTTATATTTTCTAACTTTAGAGTGCATTTTTATCTTCAATCTTTCATTGAATTTTTTATTTTTTTTTAAATAACGAAGCTTGTAATTTGTGTAGTTGCACAGGTGAAAGATTAAGCATATTTAACGGTAATGTAAAATTTGGTATAAATTAATATCTCTAAAATCATTTTTTTCATTCTCATTTACATTTCGATGGATCTAAATCCAAATTCTGCACTAATGTGAAAATCTAAAACTACTTTTTGCCTTTTCTGAATGTAAAAAAATGTAAAATTGCATTTTTTCCCCATTTTCTATCAAAAATACTATTTGCATCTCATTTGCATCTCTCCATTAAAGAGGTTTTGATCGCTTTGAAGATCTAAATCTCTATTTTATACCATCATTGAACATGCTCTCACAATGTTGAAATAGGTAATTGGGAATCCCAATGAAGGTATGATATTCAGATAATCCGTGCTAGGTTAGAAAATAGTTTTATAATCTCAACTTTTAAGACATATATGTGTTATTTTAGATAATTGGTATTTATTGTTACTAAATATTAGTTTTTATTTTCAATCGTAATGTTGGAATTCGAAAATTTATAAGAGTTACTCATCAAAGATATGTCAATATTGGTCTTCGCAATCTTATCATGTACAACAACATCGAGCTTTATGTGGACCATATTAAGTCTTTGTCTAGTAGAGCTTTTTTAAAATAAGTTTTTTGAAAGAGATGTTTTTTTTTTTTTTGCTTAAACGTATAGTTAGAAAGTAGGAAAATGTTATGGATTTGTGTGTAAAATTGTTTGATTGAAAAAATTTGTGGTTGAAAAATAAGTTAATATTCGTGAGATCATTGAACATGATTAAATAATTTTTGTTGCTTGAATGTGAAACAATGAATAGCTTTCATAGACAAGGAAAAGTATAATGTCAAAAATGAAGCATTAGTTCAAGGAAGCTTAGCTAGAGAGCAATCTGAATCGAGGGAAAATAAAGAAGTAGCAAAATTCTTGGTTTTAGGGATAAAGGATTCTTAAGTATGCCCTCCTATGTGACTTTAGTGCCTTACGCATTGAGAATTAAGCTCTCTTAAGGCGACACATTGAGGATTGAGCTCGTCTCAAGTATATAAAGTTAGGGAATAGAGTTCTACTAGGGTGCCAGACAGACTCCTCACAATAAGGGCAGGGGTACTTTTTTTTCACTTTAAATTCATATGGATCCCGTATGGATCCCATCACAAATGTGAGATGATGTCAACCAAAGTGTAAATTTTTTTATGGTAAAATGGTTTAATTCTAGGGAATAAGTCCCTTGTACAATGAACACTGTCAGATAGTTTACATTTCAGCTCCTGATAGGTCGTCCCTTTTTTTTTCTTTTTTTCAATCGCCAATGAAAATCTGTCAAGTATGTATCTATACAAAACCTTGTCAAAATCCCTTAGCAATGTGGCACTTCTCTAAAGTTAGACCTAAAGCTGAAACTTGAGCCGGACAATTTCATCTTGGTTTTTTAGTTTTCATCATGAAAGAAATGCTCAACGGTTTAATTTTAAGATTACTACCCCATTTCAAAGTTAACAATTTCTAGATACTCTCGATAAATGAGCTAAGCCCCTCTTTGGTCCTCATTATCCCAAAAATTTATTCTCCCTTTCCATATTTTCAACCACACAATCTTCCATAAAATAATATTGTATGTAAATCGAAAATTTTTCCATCTTTTTCAACCACGTATTCGCGAAAAAAATACTACTCCAAAAATTATGATTTAAAATAATGGAGTGCCAAATGGAGGCTAAGATTGATTGTGTATTTATGTGGGCTTGAACTTCATGGAGAATGAGCTTGAAAAGCTTCATTGATTGTGCATTTTCAGTTTTTCTAGGTTGGGTCGCCAACTCAAGTCCTGCCGCCCAAGTTTTATTGTCATCAAGGACGAAGGAGAATATTCATTTTCAATCATACGTTTTATAGGACTCACAACTTTATCAAATTTTCTATCTCATATTTTATTAAAATTATTTAAAATTTGGTTTTTATCAAAATCAAACGTGGCATGATTACTTGACAATCAAATACAGCAACTAATTTAAATTTAATGTTGTTGCTTGATAACGTACCTAAACATTAATATGTAAGTACAGAATAATAAAATTTCCACATGTCATGTACTTGAAGATACAAGGCTATGTTTGATAGTATTTTTTTTCATGAAATTACGAATTGATTTTCCATTTTCCACATTTTTACTTGTTTGATAGGCAAAATTTTCTTGGCAAATAATTTTCTACCCAACCCCCTTTTTGGTCATTTTTCTTGATTTTTGAGGAAAAACTTTTTCTAGGCAACTTTTTCCTTAAAAAAAAAATTTTTTTTTTGGCAATGGAAA
>CAIGRK010405484.1:0-36841 GCA_903798315.1 Fraxinus greggii | reverse complement strand
GTCACAAATTGTGTGGCATGTATAGGGGTGAGTTCTGTTTGAGCTGTGTTTGGATGTTTCGATTAGGTAGTCTGCTGATGTATTGCGACCGCTTCAAGGAATAGTGTAATACTATGTTTTAGTTCGATAGCTGTACACGGGCATTCTTCCACGTGTCGAAATCCGACAAGTGATGTAAAAAGGTGTTGAAAAAATTGAAGGCTATAATGTAAAAAAAAATAAAAAAAAATGTACATATAGCATGTTTGAACATATAAAACAAAACTCATGGTTTCAAAATGAGTTGGTCTGTTCAGGTTTGAGACAACTAATTCGAATAAATGTAAAAGAAAATATTAGATTGAAATAAGCATAATCTAATTTTGGTCAGTTCAGTCCGATGTCCCAAGGGGACTTGTCAGCTGGCCTTGTTATTTTAAAATAAATAGAAGGGAAAATTGCAGCGGAGGTTCCAAACATTTCATTTTGTTGAAGAATATACCTTCAATTTTTATTTTCGCTGTCGCAGTGCCAAACCTTTTACTTTAATGGCAGTTGGAGTCTATTAGACGAATTTCATCCAAAATCCCCATTAATCAACATTGAAATTAGAATTTTGACTCAAATAGACAGATTAAATGGAGGGTAAAACGGTCAATTTATTTTTCTATAATAAAATATAATCTTTTAATTTGAGTCAAAATTCAAATTTCAGTGTTGAGTAACGAAATTCTGGATGGAATCCATCCAATGGACTCCAGCCACCATTAAAGTAAGAGGTTTATGATCGCAGTCATAAAAATAGAAGGTTAAGGTATATTCTGCAACAAATGAAAGGTTTGGGAATCTTCGCTGCAATTTTCCCTGAATAGAATATTGAGAGTAAATTAAAGGGCAATTTACGCAAATAGGAAAAAATAAGGTGTGAAATTGACTTTTTTATTTTTATTTTTGTCAAATATAATGATAATTGCGATAAAAAAAAATATTGAATACATGAAAATTATATGTCAAAACGTTGGTGGGATTATAAATAAAATTATTATATTATAGTTAGTACACGAATAATTAAATTCGGGGGTATTTTGTTATCTCGAGAAATCAATTGTTGTGACATTTACCTCCCGATTCCCACAATTTAGAATCCTATAAAATTAAAATTCATTTTTCTCTCTCTCTCTCTCTCTTATCAATCGCACATTTTACAATAAAATAATATTACACATAAGCCTAATTTTTTTTCCCTTTTTCAACCATTTATTTTTCAAAAAAATTATTATTGCTCTCGTTATAAATTAAAATAATGGAGCCCCCAACAAGGGCTAAGTTTCAAGACTGCTTGGCTTACCTTGAAAAGCATATTAATATATAAGTTAATTTTAACTATATATTTTATTGAATTCACAACTTTTTCAATTTAGCATTTCATAAACTGTGTCGAAATCCCCCAAAAAATCTGATTTTTATCTCATCCAAACAGGGGCCAAGTGTTGTAAATCCCCTATTTGGTGTTTGATTAAAATTTAAGTTAAAGTTAACAATTAATTTTAATCACATATTTTAAGTAATCTACAATTTTTAATATAATATTTTATCAACTTTTATCAAAAGTTACAAAAAAATATAATTTTATTCCATCCAAACAGTGGTCAAGTGCTGTAAATCCCATATTTGGTGTCGATTAAAATCTCGATTAAAACTTAAGTTAAATTCAATAATTAATTACAACTATATATTTTATGGAACCTACAACTTTTCAATTAAATATTTCATGAACTTTTATCAAAATATACTAAAACTCTGATTTTTAGCCGCACTAAATGAGGGCAAAATTTTTAAAATAGCAATAATAAAAGGGTGATTATATTTACATCACATTTTTTTAATAAATACATTACATTTTAATTACAATAAACGTCATTAACATTTATTCATTTTTATAATTATATATTTAACTTTTTTTCTTCATTATATTCTTATTTTTTTACATTTTATAGATCAAACAAATTTGTCATTAATTATATTTTCTTTCAAAAATATTGTTAACACGTTTTAAAATGAGCAAATATTTAATCGCAATTTCAAATCATTATTTGTTTTACTTATTGTAAAAATACATTTGGTAAATGAATTTTTTACTCTATCTTAAAAGGAAAAAAAAAAAAATAGAAAGAAAACATAATCAGGAACCATTTATGTTAATTTGAGAATAAGAAATGAATGAATTTTTTTTTTTTTGAGAGTTATGTAAATGTTATAAACTAATTAAAATATAATCTAATTATAAAAAACTGCGTCGTGAATATATTTAGTCATAATAAACTAAGATAAATACTAGAAAATTAAGAGCATGATTTCTACTTTTTCATTTGCCTGTTACAAGATAATAGTTTTTAATTTCAAAATTGGAATTAAGGTTGAGGGATTATGGACGCCCATAAGTTACTACATTAAGTTAGTTCATAAAATATCTTCAAATAATTTTTTTTATTTTTAATTTAAAAAATTTTTATTTTATTTTAAAAAATTTAAAAGAATTTTTATTTTATTTAATTTTTTAAGACAGTTTTTGTAAATAACTTTTTATTTTATTTTATTTTTCTAAGTAATTTTTTAAAATAAGTTTTTATTTTATTTTATTTTTCTAAGTAACTTTTTTTAAATAAGTTTTTATTTTATTTTATTTTTTAAGTAACTTTTTTNGAATTAAGTTTGAGGGATAATGGACGCCCATAATTTTCTACATTAAGTTAGTTCATAAAATATCTTCAAATAATTTTTTTTTATTTTTAATTTAAAAAAAAATTATTTTAAAATAAAATTTTATTTTATTTTAAAAAATTTAAAAGAATTTTTATTTTATTTAATTTTTTTAAGACAGTTTTTGTAAATAACTTTTTATTTTATTTTATTTTTCTAAGTAATTTTTTAAAATAAGTTTTTATTTTATTTTAAAAATATTTTTTAAATAAGTTTTTATTTTATTTTAAATTTATTTTATATATAGAAATCAAAGTTACCGTTTTACCATTTTAAAATTAGTGAAAATGGTGAAAAGAAGGTGAGTGATCATAATGAAACATTATATAAAAATGTAGTTATGGTGAAATAAAATTTATTATATAAAATCGAGTAATTATGGTGAAATAAAAATTGTTGGACGATTGAAACTTCTGTGTGTGTGTGTGTGTGTGTGTAGATTAAGATCCTCAACAAGAAAATTGCGTGTTATATCATAGGTTTTCCCAAAAAAGAAAACTTGATGTTGGAATGGTTACTTCAGTTCTACAGAATAATTAATTCAATTTTATTGTTATAATAATTAATTAAAAGTTAGAAATCCTTCGAAATTCAAATTGAGCTGTAAATCGATTCTTGAAAAGCGAAGTCCTCTTTCTCTCAGACAATTTCTAGCTGTAATGGATAGAAGGAGAACAGGGACCTTGATGGGCACTCTTGTAACGAAGTTAAAGAAGATATCTTTGCTGTGGCTTGAGGGTTTCAGAGAAGCTTGTTGCTTTCACCGCGTCATCACCTATTGCCTCAGGTTCCGCCCAACAAACATATGTTTCTTATCGAAATTTTGAAGGAAAATTCGGTTTTGTTTAATTCGTTTGTTATTTTGCTTTGTGGACTCCTTCAATTCAAGGTCAAGAGAACTTGCCATTCGTACAGGCCAGTGTTTTCTCTTGAATGGCTTCTTTTTCTTGGGAAGGTCAGCCCCTATTCCCTGATTTTTATATGCAGTGTTCTAAAAGGCGGGTCTAGCCAAGCTTAAGATTTTACGAGCCGAGCCTATATGGGCGTAGGTGAAGCCTATACATAAAAAAGATAAAATGCTCACGCCCTTTAGAACACTGTCGGTATATATGCACTATTTTCTTTAAGAAGTGGAAGGATGTAGTTTATGATTGATTATACAAGGATCAAACCTTGTGCAGTATCTTTATTCTAAGATCATTTATCATTCCGACACTACAATGGATATTGCCGGATGGATGCCCGCATATTTCTCCGGAAGAATCATGCTCATTGGGGGGTATTTTGAGATTCTATTCCTTCTTACGATTTGGGCTCATTCAACTCTTCTATGTGAGTACAGGTTTCAGCATCATAATGATTTATACATGATCTATTAAGCTTTGGTAGAGTGAACAAACATGTGCAACATAAGTTTGTTAAAGTTGTCATTGAGTTGTGCAAAGCCATTGGGATGTTGATGGAACGGGTTCTACCATCCAGAATGCAAACCTTCAGCTAGTATTATTAACTATTATACCTTTGGAACAACGCATAAATGATAAACAATTGTGGAAGAAAGAATAAGAAATAAAAGCCACAATGCTAAGAATCTCTCAGACAGATTTGTGCTGAATGCATTTTGATTTTGAGTCTAAGATCCCTACAATCAAGTAATTTGGCAACTTTGGATCATGTGAAAATAAGGGTAGTTTATTTTCTGGAATGCATGGACTAAAAACTAGCAGTGGAAACGTCTTTTTGCACTGGATTTTTCCATGAGCAGTAATTGGAAGGTAGGGGGAAGATATGATAAAAGCAACAAAGGTGATGTGAATCCCTTCCTGTTACTGAAATGCGAAAAAAGCTAATGCATGATATTAAGTAATAGAAATTAAGTAAATATTTGCTTACATGCTGCCATGGAATTATCTTTTAGAGCTATGCTATAATATTCTTTCCTCATTTTGATAGATTAAGTAATTGTTTTCCTCCGGGATTTTCTTATTAGTGTAAGTTCTTTATTGAGTTCTTTTTTGGGATTTTCTTCCTTGTTTTTCTGGCTATAACTACCTATCACACGTAATTGTTTCCCGAATATTATTTTGTACTTTTTGAGGATTTGTGTATTTGCTGTTTGATAAAAGTCTCTTTCTCTGTCTGTTTATATCTATATATCTTAATTATTTAGTACGTTGTATGTGGAATTTTAAATTGTTTTAATGAGCTCGTATAACATTGTTTACAGGTATTCTGGTTCTACCCTTTGTACATATTCAGCTTTATTTTAAACACCATTTGGTATTGCCTTTTCCTTTCGTAACTTCATTTTAAACGCCATTTTGTATTGCCTTTTCCTTTCTCCTGAGTTAGTTTTGTTTATATATTATTGTTTTTTATTGTGTAACTTACCGGGTTGAAGATATTTACACTTCTCACTGATAATGTTGTAGTTGGCCGGCGTTGAACAGCAAAACAATACTAGTCGATAGAATGACCTAAAATTCCTTGGATTTATTGATAAAAAAGGACACGAAGTCCGAGGAAATTAGATAACACTTCAATATGTTTAACACACTATCTATACGTAAATGTAAGTTTTGGCAAGTTTGGAATCACATTAACTTGTTTTTCTTCATGCATGTCTATGCATAATATTGGTGCATATGGATGGGAAAGGGAGGAACGCCAAAATACCTGGAAAGAAAATCAAAATCTTAGTAATTATGTTAACGTTGGTTATTTAACAAGGCTTGGTCTTGAGACAAACTTGTTTATATTCATGAGTGGGAGAAATAATCTTCCTTCTTCTTAATGTTGAATTTCTACAAGTTAAGAATTGACCATTATTGAGAAGGATTTCCAGTGCCACCCTTAAATCTTCTCTTATGATTTGACTCGTTCATGTCAAAAAGAGTTTCAGTATGCAATTAATGCTGTAAACAGAAGTGATAGGGAAAGAAACGGATTCAGTTTCGAAAGGCAATATTTAGTGATCAGTTGTCATTACAGACTAGAGTTAATTATTTAATCACCAGTACACATTAGGCAATTCATGAAATGTTTCCTAAAGTTTAAGCAGTATTTGGAGTCCTTTCTTTATTTGAACAACCAATCTTCAATTTTTAACCAACCCAAGCCTGAATAGTGAAATTGAACCTAGTGCAGAAGTAAAGAGTTGGTTTCAGCAAACCTTAGCGATGCCAAAGCTGTATGCCCAGCAATAACTGTCGCACTTAATGTGTTTCCTTCCTTTTTGCTAATACCTTCACTGTGAATAAAAGACTGATGTAAACACATATATAATGGTTCTCGCACTTGTAAAAATTTTAGTTTCGGAGTATGTTGCATGTATACATGAAGTTTTTCCTCTGTTCTTCAACTAGAGCTGTAAATAAGTCTGGGGAACTGTAATTGTTAGTCTACTCTTGTCCAAAATCACATGACTAAGCTTTTGATGCACCACCTAAACAAGATGGAGATTTTTATGGAATCACTGTTGTTTCTTGGTCACTCCTTTTTCGTTTAAAGATTCCATAATTTATATTACTATCCACCGGATGGTACTTTCATCAACAAATCTGACTTTATGGTTTAATTTAGGTATAACGACATTGCAAAGTATGGGTTTTTTGCAATTGAGAAGGGGTACTTGGGGACGAAATCATCTGGCCAAAATAACTTACCATCTGAACAGAATACAACTGATAGGGATGGCAAAGCGACTGATTTTGAGGGGTACATCTCGAATTGATATTGTCTACTATTATCCCTTTATAGTAGTATCATTTGAATAAATTAATTTCTTATAAGGTTTTAAGATTATGTTTGCAAAATTCATCTGCTCTATATCCTTATTTGCAGTGTAATGATTGGAATAGCTGAACAGGTCTATTCAATTCTGCTGTTGAGTTTCTTCTTCCTAGAGGTAAAATTGCTGTATCGTTTCTTATGTTCAACTGCTGATTCAACCCTTGTATGGATTAGATAATAATTAACTTGCTTTGTATACAGGTATATGTTACTGGACTTATCCCTTACATTGGGAAGGCATTAAATTTTCTGCTTCTTTCATGGATGTATGCTTATTATTGTTTTGAGTGAGTAGTGATGTCGAAGCTCTGTTAATATGTTGAATGGTCTATGGAGAAGACATGTTCATTGAAACTTCTCTCATTTTCTAGGTACAAATGGAATTTTTCTGGTCTTAGTTTGGATAAGAGATTGGACTTCTTCGAATCCAACTGGGCTTTTTTTGCTGGTTTTGGTGAGAATCTTACGATGGGCTTCACCTGGGGTCCTGTAATTTTAAGTGGATTCAACTCGATCTTTGGACCAGTTTTTCAAATTGACAGTATAACAACTCATTGTTGAAACAACAGTGAGTGGTTATGGACGATCACAATAGCAACAAGTCGACAATAATAAAACTAAGCCTTATTCCAATAACTGAAAACTTACATGTTCATTCATTAGATTCACAATTTTTTTTTTGTTTTTGGGGAAGTTTCAATGCTGCTCTAAAGGAAAATACCGCTCACTTCATCTTTTCAGGAGGCCCTTGTGTTCTGGCAATATTCCTTTACTCTCCCCTTGTTAGCTATGGAGTTATGGCTATACTCTATCCATTGGTAAGTATTAGGTCCCTCTGTCTTGTACTTTTTTTCTGTGCCTGTTTATCATGTCTCAATGTCAATTTTTTTTTTTTTTTGATGTTGCTCGACATAAGAATTAAGATTATTTAGTATGGTTCGTCTAATTCCTAGAAATTATAGCATGACGCTTTTTTATTTGGTGATAACTGCGGCTTTTTCTAGTTTGTTATGACTGCAACAGGTACAGAAGCAGACAAATTGATTACTTCTCAAAGAAAGAAATGGAAAGGTGCAGGATTGGGGAGGATTCCAATATTTGTTTCTGCAGATTATTTATCGTAAGCCATCTTCTTTTTCCTCTATTCTTTTGTTACTTCTATACAAGTGGTTTCTTGGTGGTTTCATTATAATGAAATGGTTGAGGATACTGATTTCTGTCTTCATTCGTCCTGCACTCAAGGTTGAAAGTCTTGTCGCTCTTTCCTGTTGATTCTCGTCATCAGCAAGTGCAAAGCACAAAAGCACATTGAGAATTGGATCGACGTGCTTCTCTTGGCACAAATGGTAACTGTGATTTGCAAATATCTGTCCAGTTCCAACATAGAATGTCTCCCTTTTTCCTTTTTGATTCAGGTTTTAACCTTGTATAGAATGTTGTTTTTTTGAAGTTGTGCAGTTGATTCAAATCTTGAAAGACAAAACAGAGGAGAAAGCAACCAGGAGATTGGAAGTCTTTTGTACATAGAGAACAAAGCAACTGGTTTAATCAATTTCTTTATTATGTAGTTTTTTACCAAAATGTATTTTAATTGGATGGATGTACTAAGATAATTAACTAAAGTTGAAACGGTTTTAGTCTTTTCGTTACTTTAGCTCGACTCTATTAATGATGTCGATTCTACTCTTCAAATTTACTCTTGAAAAGGCGTCTCAATATAAATGCGATAATGAAATATTTGACTTGTTTAAGAATAAATAAGTCTTATTTAGTCATTGTTTGGTCTCCATTATTTCAAAAATGAATTTTTATTTTTTATTTTTAATCACACAATTTTTTTAAAAAAATATTACATGCAAATTTAAAACTTTTCCTTATTTATAAAATACTATTTCAAAATATATTTTCGTAAAAAAAAAAAAATATGAATAAACTATGAAGGAAAGGGAAAAGAAAAATCCGAGTAAATTACCTTCTCAGAAATAAGAGGGATGGGAACCGCGGTAGGTTCAACTAAACCGGACCGGGTTTTTTCTCCTACCTCAACGGCTCAACCTGTAATATAACGACAATGGAAGATTGACACAACGTACTTTCTCAACTTCAGGGTTTTCGTTGAATGCAAATTCTTTGATATTCGCGCCATCGAAACCCTAACCCTAATTCCAATCTAATTACCAAAATTATTTTCTACGATTCATGACAGTGTTTGAATAAAGAGAGCAATGGATCATAATCTGTTCGACAGACGCCCGATAACCAAGTCGAAAGCCCCTGCTGTTAAATGGGTCAAAGAATGGTATAGAAAAAATTCCCGAAGTTCTTCTTCTTTTTGTTAATATTTGTGCTTTTCTGCATAAACTGCCCCTTGATATCTGATACATGTTTTTTGATAATTTTTAGATACTGATGCACATAGAATTTGTGAATTGGTCTTTTGGCCTTTTGAGTTCATCGTTGATTTTGTTTTGGTTTTTTATGTGATGTTGATATTTTGGTTTAATTTCTGAACGATGGATCTAAAACCCGAAATAGAATTGTCTCATTGCTGATTTTGTTCTTTTTTATTTTTTGGTCTTGCTGATGGACGAGAAAAGAATGGTGGCACGTAAAATTGACGAACCTTTTTTGATGCAGTCAAGAATTATATGGTTAATCTTTTCTATAAGTAAAAAAGTGATACTAATTGGTATGCAAATAACTTTTTAAAGAATTTATCTTTTCACGGTAACTCTTCCCCGTAAATTTTGAAGTCAAGAAGTTGCAGAAGGATAAAAAACAAGAAATTGGATTGTCATATGAAATGTTTCAAATTGCCCCTGTACCATGCACTAACACCATTCTTATATGCTATTTGTTTGGGATTTAGCATTCCTGGCAATTCTGGTGTCAAATGAACCCATTTATAGTTTAATTTCATATCAGCCGGATTCTATTGTATCTTTTCATTCGTTATGTCATGTTTAGATTATGTATTAGTTAACATCACGTGAATAGTTCACCACATTGATATTGAACATATTTGGAAGAGGAAGTGATATTTAGGGATAAACAACCATGAATGCAAGCCTGTCACGTCGAAGGGATTAACTAATGTTTCATGAAGACAGTTGTATTGAAACTGATGGATAAATGGATTACACTGTTGGTTTGTGAACCTCAATACATATGACCAGCTGTCTGTGTGCAGTGTGGTACAAAATTTGTTTGGTTGGACGTAAGTGACCCATGTTGTAGTGTTTCTCGACAGCTCTTCCCCCATTTAAAGTTTGAATCCTATAAGCAAGAAATACAATTCCCAAGTTTTTTTTGACTGAGCATTTATCTTCATGTTTGAGATGCAGATTTCTCCTAACATGCTTATATGTGTTTTACCAACCTGTTCATTAACCTGCTTTGTTTTGTTCTAGGGTGCCACAAGATGTTGTATCAACTGGTGGAAGGTGCTTACTTTTGAAATGGGTCAATGGTTAGTTCTATAAGCTTTCTGCCTTTTCTTCGGGATAATTTTAGCAGATAATGATGCCATTGATCAATAAAATGAAAACTGTAGTGTTAGACGAGGATGTATTTTTGCATAGTGGTTTATTCTGTTCTTGACAATCACCTATTTTGGTGACTGGTTGACGTTAACTGGGGCGATTGATTCATTGAAAATAATGATTGCCATACCTTGAAATAGTAAGTCTTAACCAAAAGAGAAACCCTTTTCTTGAACACATCCAAAGAGGAAACTTGGTGGTCTATACCATAAATTTGTTTTATTACCATATATTTTCAGAATATAGCGTTGGTATGGCAGTCCAAAGTTGCATCCTTCAGTTCTAACAGAGATTAGCTTGTTTTGCTTTGCTTTGTACAACTCATTGTGCTCACTGTGATTTTTGTAATTCCCTTTACCGATGTTATGTCCTTTTATGCGGAAATTTGTGTTGCATATGAGCTGTTGGATAAATTTGACCTAAAAAAATCTTCTGTCCTATTTGTTAGAGGCCACATTGAAGGCCATGAAAGAAAAGTCAAAAGAGCCAGAGGTGGTACAGCCTGAGCCTGAACCAACAACAGAAGTTCTTTTCCTTTGTAGTTACGAAGGCTGTGGAAAGACTTTTATTGATGCTGGAGCTTTGAGGAAGCATTCTCACATCCATGGAGAGAGGCAATATGTTTGCCACTATGACAATTGTGGAAAGGTATGTTAAATGTTGAGGGTCTATTCTCCTTTTAGCTTTGAGAAGAAGGCCATATCACATAAACAAGATAAACTTCACCATCTATCATTGACTCTACCAAAGAGAATAAAAGCATATGAATCCATAAAGCAGCAAACTGCAGTGCAAGAGAACAAGAGCAAATTATCTGGTGATACGTACTTTATCCATAAAAATTGGTATAATAATAATGAGAAGCTCTTTAATTTCCGTATATCCCATGGAGAATCAAACCATTTAAGTTATTGAACGGCACAGGTTAACCAAAACCCACCATGTTCGTGGTCAGAGATCACTGAAAAAGGACAAAAAGGATGGATGTTTTAATCATGCAACTTCTTTGCATCAAAAGGGAGAATCTTAAAGCACTTGTAATTTGATCATAATCATGAGGTCTTATGAAGTACTATTTTTATATTGGCTGACAACAGGCAAAGTGAAAAGAACCTGACAAGTCTGAAGGAATTATTGTAGTTTGTGTTGCCTACATATAACAACATGTCTAATTTATCGCTGATGTTTTCTTTATTTTTCTGCATTTTCTTGAATTTTATTTTGCTTAACCTAAGGGGAAATTTCATTGAGATCTTAACTGTTTAGTAGTTAAATCACATAGTATAGCATAAAGATGCTATCAGTCCTATGGAATATACTACATAGCTTTTAACATAGATTAGAGTTTGTTACATTTATCTGGGATTTGTTCATTACATGTTTGGAAAAAAATCCTTTTGCATTGTGTTGGTTTCATGTGGATATGTGGCTTTGCTATGAACTTTCAAATCATGAAAATACCGCTTATTCTCGAGCAAGTCTCTTGATCGAAATAAATGAAGAGAATTAAATTAGTGTGCCTCTCTCTTATATCAGTCCTTAATTTTTTTTATTTTTATTTTTTCATTTAGTTTGTCGAGCAATACTAATTGAAACTTGGCTTATGTTGCAGAAATTTTTGGATAGTTCAAAATTGAAGAGGCATTTTTTAATTCATACAGGAGAGAGACACTTTGTATGCCCACATGAAGGCTGTGGTAAGGTGAGTAAACTTGTCTTCTCAGGATAGTTAATATAGAACACCCACCCTACCCCCCCAACCCCTTCTTCTGCTATAGGACTGTTTATATGTCTAACATTACTTTCACTGCACATTGCATTTTATTCATTTACTTTTAAATTTGATTCTTCTGTTATCAGTTAGTTGCATTGCATCTTCAATACTAGTTTAAGTCCAATATATTCCTGGAGACACGTATTAATGTGCATGCGAAGATGCTTACTTGTAAAAAAACAAAGTGATATTGCATAATTGAAAAAATTGTGTCCATATTTTATTGAGATGTGGAGTTTCAAAGGTTCAGTAGAGGTGGATTTTTAATACATTTCCTCCTTGCTTCTGCCTTCTTCCTCTATTCTGATTTGGTAGTTTCATGTTATGCAGGCATTCTCTCTAGATTTCAATCTAAGGTCACACATGAAAACACACTCACAGGAGAATTATCATAATTGCCCGTATCCTGAATGTGGAAAACGATATACGCATGAGTACAAGCTGAGGAATCACATTGCGTCCCATCATGAGAAGGTTGATACTTCCATCTTTCCCTCCTCTTACATAATTTTATCTTAATGTGATTAACTTGCATTTGTCTTCCTATTATTTTTATTGTTCTTGTTCTTCACGTTTCTTGGGAATGGCAAGCTTTTTGTTTCCTTAAAATTAGGATTCCTGCAATTCCATTCGTGTTGAAGGGGTTGTTTAATTTGATATCTATTTGAAAAAAGGTTTTTATAGGATTTATATTTGTTCGTGCGTATCTACTTCATGAATTCTCTCATAATTGCTGGATGTGGTAACTAAATTTCAAGTCTGGCAATGTTTAAGCAGAACATGGTAGATGCAGTCAAACATACTCCACCCTCGGAAAAGCCAGTGAAAACTCCGAAATCTTCTGGTGGACCTTCTGGGCCTGCATCATCTGACCGCCCGTACGCCTGTCCATATGCAGGGTGCGAGAAGGCCTACATCCACGAATACAAGCTGAATCTTCATCTAAGAAGAGAGCACCCTGGCCATTTTCCGGATGAAAATGCCAAGAACAACCAACCTAACATCGAAAACGAGATGGATGATGGCAGTGATCAAGATGTATATGTTGGAAAACGAGGCAGTGCTAAAGTTCAGAAACAGAGTAGGCCAAAGCCAAATTTAAAACTGCCTCCTTCAAAAGTTCCTCAGCGGAAAAGCTCCGGTGCTTCTCCTGCCAACTTGAATTTAATGAAAAAACCTTGGCCCGTCAAAGAGGATGTGTATGATGACGAAGACAGCGAGGAAACAGAAGAGGAACGGGACAATGTTGGAGAAGGGTGGATGTACGTAGAAAACAATGAGGACGACGGTGAAGAGACAGAATACGAGGACTAGGCTTTATATGTCTCTAGACATTTTCATGCCTTCATGCATGGTAGAGCAGATTTTTTATTTTTTATTTTTAATGAGAAAATTAAGTTATTGAATACAATTTTACCTTTTCTGACCAAGAAGAAAAAACAACATAATTTCGTTTGAATCTTGCTTGTGAAACTTTTTGGAGGAGCCTGTGTACAAGAAGCAAAAATTCTAGTATACACGTTCAAAAGTAACTTTTTAATTTTAAAAGTAATTTTTGACTTTTTAGAAGTTATGCTAACGAATCATAAATTTTAAACTATTACAAAAGCCAATTTTAGGTTTGGATGGAAGACTCCTACACGTATAATATAAGATTGTAAAAAACTTTAAAGCGTTATTGTTTTTCAAGAAATCTGAGCACGAACGGATCTAAGTGAGCCTAGACGGCTAATCGAGCGATTGTCATTGATAAGAAAAAAATATAAAATTCAACGGAGCCGGCACATACGATTACAGAGCTCATCGATTCTGATTTTCCCCTTGTTATAATTGACATTTCAGACATAAAATTGAAATTTTCCTAATTTCTCAAAAAAATTGAACATGCAAATACAATTTTAGCATGGCCGACTCAACTTGGACCATGTGGGATTATTTTTAAGAGTAATGTTACTCATATATCATTGACATTGTGTATTTATTGATAGTGTGGATTATATTAACAGACAAATTTTATTTTTTTTTCCCAATTCTCTCTGTTCTCACTCTCTTTTTCACGTCATCAATTTGTGCATCAATCTTTACATAATAATGTGCACATTTTATTTTTTAAATGTTTTAAATTTTTAAAATTTCCATTAAAATCCTTTAATCCCGATTTCCAGTATAAATTAAGCAGCATTAAAAGCAAAATCATGGTATTTAAGGGAAATGGATTGATGATTTTCATAAGAATCACGTACACTGCATGGAATTGGAATCTACCTTTTTGATGTCAAAGTAAGCATTTTAATAGCAGTAATTAGCAGATATAAATATGAATACTTTTGATGTCAATTTTTAAAAGTTTTTCTAATAATACAAAAACGGCAAGCCAATGAGAACGGAGCCAAATGCGTGACTTTTGAATAGACGCATTCTTACCGCTCTCTCTAAATATGACAAACATCTTCCTTCCTTGTTTCAAACCCCATTAATTGTGTGATTTATTACTTCCTTTTCCAAAGATTAAACGTGTATCTCTCTCTCTCTCTCTCTCTCTATATGTATATGCATATGTATCTATATCTGTATCTTTTACAGAACAGACAGACAGACAGACAGCAGTCGTAGGTTTTATGTTTAATCCAAGAGACTGAAGATTCAGCAAACGATCTATGGAAATGGATTTGCGGGTTTTTGTTTTGATTCTTAACGTTAAACATTTCGATGTTCTGTTCTACTCGATTTCTCTGGCTTGTCTGCTGTTACCAACCTGTAAGTACTTTTTTTCTATGAGATTTTGAAGTTATTCAAGATTTGTTATGATGTGAATTTCAGCTGTAATGCAGATGGTTATGATTCAATGGATCCTAATGGGAACATCACAATTAAATGGGATGTCTTGCAAGCAAATGGTGGCACAGAAGATGTAAGTTTTTTAATTGAAAAATTCATTTTTTATTAAAAAAAAGAAGATAAATCAGTTTTTGAGGGGATGCTTGTTCTAACCGCGGCGTCCGATGGATTTTACGGGACAAGATTTTAAGTTTTTTAACCTTTTAGCGATGTGTTTTACTGATGCCAAGTACTATTCAATCCAACGTATCAAATATATGGAGAGAAACGATTTTCTAATTAATTAATTTTGTCTAAACTAATTGTTAAATTCTTACATCTTTTACATATTGTGAAACAACGACGACATCAATTAGCGAATCATGAGCCTTCCGGGGGAAGTGAGGTTAGCCAATGAGGTGGAGTAGTCTAATTTCAAATAAGCCCATAACTTATGTGAGACTTTGTCTGCGCTTTTTCAACAATTCTCATTTGAACGAAGTATCATGTCATTACGATCCCCCTTCACGGGATAAAAATATCCATCCCTCTTCCTCAACTTAGGTAGGAGTACATCTCCATCAAGACCCAACTAATTACCGTCTTACATGAGCACAACTGCCTTAAGAGCCAATCCCAGATTTTCTAGCCATCAAGAACTTAGGGCTCACCAACTTTGTTCGATTGCAAATGGGGATCCATCTTGTGCGTTCACAAGGTGAAGTTTAGGGCCTAGCTCTGATTCCATCCCAAAACATTAACCCATTAGGAAGAGTAGCCGAATACTTTGTAAACCCATCATTTACCCCATGTCTAACTGACGTGGGTCTTTTGTTTGCACTACTAAACTTTGATGGCATATTGGACAAGATTGACTGTATAACATAGACAATATTAAGAAATTAAAAGAAGTTCGAGTTCAACACGGTCTTCATTCACAAATTAAGAATGTCCTTTTCTAGATAACGGTATCCATCATAAACTACCAGCTATTCCGGCACATAGAGTATCCCGGTTGGAAGCTAAGCTGGGCATGGCCAGGCAACGAGGTAATCTGGAATATAGTGGGAGCAGAAGCCACTGAACAGGGAAATTGTTCGGCAGTCGGAGGAGGAAAACTTCCCCATTGCTGTGAAAAGGAACCAATTATAATAGACCTTTTGCCTGGAACCCCATACAATAAGCAGGTTGCAAATTGCTGCAAAGGTGGAGTAGTTTCATCCATGACTCAAGACCCCGAAAAATATATCTCTGCTTTTCAGATGAATGTTGGAAGTTCAGATACAAAAGGTTCTGGCCCCGGAATTCCTGTAAATTTCACTCTTGGACTTCAGGGATATACCTGTGGAGAACCATTTCAAGTCCCTCCAACTAAATTTGCCGAAGATCAAGGACGTAGAAGGACACAAGCACTTGGTAAGTCCAGGTATTCACTGTATAGTTCGTACGGGTAAAACGTATTGTACAACACTGAATAGTCTTTTTTGTATGTACGGGAATTTATTGCAGCTACTTGGAATGTGACGTGTTCTTATTCCCAGTTTAGAGCTTATGCGGCGCCAACATGCTGTGTTTCGTTCTCAGCATTCTACAATGATACCATAATTCCATGCCAAGACTGCAGCTGTGCTTGCCAAACTGGTGCAAAATGTGTAAAGTAAGTTTCAAAGATAATGAAAAAAAATGAAATTGTTTAAGCTTAGTTATACATATATCTCTCCATTTTTCTTATTGAATTGTCTGTGGTTATAGGGCTGGGGATCTGCCACCAGTATTGCAGCTACAGCACAATGAACCACCACAACCAGTGTTGCAATGTAGTGACGATATGTGCCCTATAAGAGTGCACTGGCATGTGATGCAAAGTTACAGAGAGTACTGGAGGGTCAAAATTACAGTGACAAATCTAAATTATGTCAAGAATTACAGTCAGTGGAACTTGGTGGTTTTACACCCTAATCTCCAAAGCGTTACGCGGGTTTTCAGTTTCAACTATAAGCCCCTCAACCAATATGGCAATATAAGTAAGTTTGTTTTCGTTGGTACTGATATCCTCGCTTAACGTCAATTATGAGTTAATATCAATAACACTTTGTATCTTCAGATGATACTGGAATGTTTTATGGGATTCAACATTATAATGACATGCTGCTCCAGGCAGGAGTCAATGGAAATGTACAGACAGAAATGCTACTGCACAAAGATCCAGGGATTTTCAGTTTTAGAGAAGGGTGGGCATTTCCCAGAAAGATATCATTCAATGGTGAACAATGTGTATTGCCCTCACCTCAAGATTACCCTAGGCTTCCAAATGCTGCACAGTCTTATGCACCAGCAGCCTCCTGTATAATTCTTTCATTGTTGCTGCTGCTTGTTACTGTAATGTTATGAACTTCTTCCTTCAAACATTTATAAAAGATGATCCTCATTAAAATAGACTGCAGATGAGTATTTACTTTGCTTGCCACATTGATTTGGCACCATGGGGTAACATTTTTCCGTCTGATTCATTTTTACCAGTTAGATTGTCATGTCAACATTTTCGTAGTCCAAGCAAGGAATATACACCCAATTGTATGAAAATTTAAATTCAGTGTCTCAACTATAATTAACACCATAAGTTAAGTGACCAACTTTAGAATTTGCCAAAACTTATGTATGTCCGTGTGACATTACCCAAATATCCATCAGAACATTGAAAATTCCACTGTTAAAACAGTTGGTTCTATTGAATGATTGTAAGAACACGTTCATCAGTAAATACTCGAGAAATCAACAGTTTGAGAATCGATAAAGCATGAAATCGTGGACAAGCAATGACGAACTTATCACTTCAAATACAATCATGTCTGGAGAACCACCTCAGGAGAGTCGCCCGCCAGAAATACTATTTTCTGGCACAGACTACCAGGTGCACATGGAGACACTAATTTATTGAAAAAAATGACTTAAACAAAACCAACAGAAAGAAAATAAAGGCAGAAAGAAAACAAACAAAGCAGGACGGGGTAGAGCACTAGCACTGGACGAGTCTGGCTTGATCCCACCAAAGGGAAACTGTGAGGTACCATCAACTGAGGAATCAGTGAGGGCTCAGTTGAAGCTCAGCTATATACTCAAATGTAAAGTTGGCCAGAAACCTCATTGCGGCCACCACTTGCTTCCTTGTGTTTCAGTGAAAGATTAGCAAATTGTTGATCAAGATCATTGCTTTTGGCACGTCGATGGCTAGAAGATGGTTGCTGCTGTTGTGGCTGCTGCTGTTGCTGATATAAAGCTCGTAGTCTTCCCACTTCTCTCTCCAATACTTCGTGCTCAACTGTATATAGCACCACATATTCACTACTGAAGATTCTTACAATTATGCAATTTCTATTTGCGCAGAAAGGGCATCTATGAGTCTTGTTATTTTTCTCACAAGAATTCTGTTTTTTTCCATCTAAGTGTTGCTTAACCAAAATGCGAGCACCAAATCACGGACTAGTTCAAATGGATACCATATTTTAATCAAATTAAGATGTGTCGTATAATGTTGGAAAGGATTTCTAACTACTAAAAACAAAAGCATCAGTTACCACAACTACCAAGAAGATTAAGCGATGGGATAAAAACTTACAGTGCTTTATTAGATGCTCTTGAGCTAAACTTTCTAACCTTTGCTTCAGAGTTTTATTCTCCATATTCAGAATGAGATTCTGCTGGTTGAGAAATTCGAGCTCAGCAGAAACTTCAGAGCCTTCTGCCTGCAATTATAGACAACAGAGTGATATCAACAGCTTCAAAAAGTATGTAAGGAAGCAATACAAAATTAAATAAGGTTCCATCTCATAATGTCTCAAGCACAGTGACACTAGCCTGTAGAGCTTGCACATTTCTTTCAAGTTCAGCGATGTATTGAAGTTTCCTGACCCGCGAACGTTGAGCAAATTGCCTGCATTAGATAGAAAGTTCAAGCTTAATGAACAAAAAGATATCAATCAAAATTTGTAGTTCCAAAATCAGATGTGATTAAAAAAGTTGTAAAATGTCATGAACAGACAAAAAACATTAGCACAAGTTCTTGTGATGCAGTGTGAAAGGGGACTTGTTTGGCTTTGAATTCTGAAATTTTCAATTATATCCAAAATTTTTAACCAAGTAACTATGTTTCCTCAAAACGGAAACACATAAGATGATGAGAATAGGCAAACAGTGGTTGGATACACAAGGAAGCAGACTAAAACAACTAGGAGTTGGAGGCTAAAGGATTATGAAACTCAAAATCTCAATTACTATAATTTATTGGGTAAAGTATTCAGACATAAAGATCATCCATACATTTGGACTGGGTAACTCTAGTATTATTTCCTCACGAAACAAAAACACGTGACAATGGGCAAACAGCTGCTACACAGAAAATAAACAGAATCCTGGGAATATGAGAGAAGATGTGAAAATCAAAAGAACCGGATCATTGTTATTTAGTGGGTAAAGGGTCGAATCCACATACTGTTTGGCACGTTTAGTGTCCATCTCCGAAGTAGAATGCTTGGCATGAAATAAGTCCTTTTCAGAAGAACCTTTTGGGTCATGAGGGCCATATTCACCAGGATCCTGCTTTTCGGTAGGTAAAGATGGACTCCTCTCTGCTTCTCTTGAAGAACTTGATGATCCTGCATTTTGAATAATGGTATTATCCCTAGGAGAAGGAAGTCCACGAGGAGGTGCAACTGAATTCGCAGGCATATCCCATGTCTGATTTTTGGTTTTGCCTGAAGAATTTGGGCCCCCGTAAGAAGAACAATGACGTACATCTCTATAAAATTCAAAATCTTGAGAATCCCATGAAGGCACCGAGGTTAAATTTTTGAACTTGATATTATCTGGAGCAACATAATTTGTGTTTCCAACATTCACGCTGTCAATATATGTAAACGAATCACTAGATGAGCGCCGATGACCTCTGCGCACAGGAGTTTCTGGCTCATTGAGGAGTTCATCAAACCAAGAAGGTTGTTCCTCTATTAAAAAACTCTCAGAGGAAGTACGTTGATGGTGTGAATTTGCCTCTCTAGGCTTTGGAAGACCTTTCGGTCCAACCCCATAACCAGGGATATAATCAACATATGACGAATATATGCTAGGAAATGGACTTTTTGGAGGCAGTAACGAATTCTTTCCACTGTACATCATATTTTTGAAGCTAGATGGTCATTTGGAAGTTGCCGTGGCAAAGAAGACCAGGTCCTGTCACAAATATTAACAATATCAATGTCAGAAAATTACTAATGAAAGTAATCATTCATATATTGGATCCTAAAAGAAACAAGCTCAAGTTCATCCAAGAAGATATAAAACAAGACAGCATCAAGGAAACAAAACAACCCAACAACATAGCCATTGCATGTGAATTACCAGTTACGAACAAAAGTTGAAATTCTGAAGAAACCATAAATTCCAAAAACGACAATAAAACATCTACACGTATTATTGCCGACCCATCTAAAGGCACGCAGTAAAGCTTACACTTTCAATGAGCACCAATCTTCCAACTCAATCACATTATTAACATTCAAAGGAACATTCAATTAACTGAAGGCAAAAACACTACCAAAGCATGAGGTGATTATGGAATTTGCCGTGCAGCATATTACTAAAGGAAGTTCATAAATTCTAGCATGCAACTCCAACACAATATCGCCACTGTTCTCTCGCACTACAGTGTCAATCTCCATTTACAAAACAACGTTTGCCTATTCAAATCTCATGCTTCATAAAATTTAGCCTGAAATTACTAATTAATACCCATAAAATTTCAAAAATCCAATCTTTACGTCACCCACATTTTCTCATAACCCATAAACATCACTCCACTCTAAATTAAATTAACCCAATAGAATTAAATGTAATGCAAACCTTGAAATAATGGCGAATAAAGATCTTGGCAATGCGATATAAAGAATACCCAGAGAAAAGGAATCAAAGGTTAATCAAATCCCATTCTTTTAGGGTTTCTTCATCGGCGAAAGTCCCCTTTCCCTTTTATTTGTTTGGCTTCCTCCAGGATGTTATTTTTTCTCTCTACTGTTCTTGCATATGATATATAAGTATATTGTCTTGGATTGAGTATTTTTGACAGCCAAATATGAGACTTTGTTTTTATTGTCTGTATTTTGCAATTTTCAACCTAAAGATCACTTTGCAGACAGAATTCTCTCACACGGTGAATCTAATGCCAACGTATATTACTGATTGTGAAAATTATATTCATTTCGATAATCTATTTCTGCATTAATATGACTAAACGATGCCCAGTTGTCTCTATCTACCAAGTGGAACTCAAAACTCCATAATTTAAGCAAATGTGGTTCGAATATAATATTTATAATCAA
Source organism: Fraxinus greggii (assembly GCA_903798315.1). Lineage (NCBI taxonomy): Eukaryota > Viridiplantae > Streptophyta > Magnoliopsida > Lamiales > Oleaceae > Fraxinus > Fraxinus greggii. The sequence goes on along the minus strand of CAIGRK010405484.1, from coordinate 15,806 downwards.
TTGTTGGTTGTGCATCTTAAGCTAACATTTTATCGCACAACCCACAAGCCAAGATTCATTAGTGGATTATAAGTTTTATCTCGTAAATGCTCGTGTGAATGATTTTTCAGAGAATGCACAGTCAAAAAAATAAAGAAAATTATGAAAAAGAAAAATATAAAAATGATCCGCGAGAGAAGTGATTCTCAAAAAACTACTTTCAAATAAGGGCTAAATTATCTATAGAAGTTACACAAAAGATAAAAGTACAAGTTGGCGATAAAAATGTATATTTACTTTTATATTATCTTTCAAAGCAAATAATATATAAATAGGCGCAAGATCTATTAATTCAACAGGGATCGTGCCAGCCCGTAGTTGACCTAGTCATCCCAAGGGGGACCGCGATAGCACCTAGAATCCTACCCTACCACATATTACCCAACCCGACAATATCTTGGATTTACATTTGACTACGGTAGTATGACCACTGGAATTTTTGATCCAGCAAACTCACTATTTCATTTATATTAAGAGCGTGTTCGATAGAGATTAAAAGTCAATTAAAATTGAAAATATAATCGATATTGTGTCTCAATCATCTAATAAAAGTCAATAATAACGGCTAATTTTTCAATTTTAATTCGATTTTAATCTTTACCGAACACGTCCTAATTAATCGGTTCGAAAAATTTATAAAGCAATTTATAGATAGCATCATTAATTAGTTCCGGGAAATGTGTGAATTATAAATATATGATTGAGATTAATGTTTGACTTTACTGAATTTTATAAATTATTTGTGAATTAGTTGCTTCCCCAATTGTGAAGCGTATTGGAGTGGTTTGACAGCATGTTTACAGCTCACTATTTAATGCATTATGTAGACCTTTCCAAATCTTTAGGGTACTTAATTTTGCACTCATAATAACAATCAATATAGTCACTATTCCATTACTCATCAAACTTTGGAGAGTTTGAAATTAAGATGAGATAAAATTACGATGAGATAACATTTGAATTCTTACGATCAACAAACACACATTTTGCTATTAACAAAAACGAACACAGGGATTGTAATAATAATCAATCAAGAGCATCGAAGCACCAACGATCTTTACAGAATTACAGTTCGCATAGTAGGTTGTCGAATCCCGCCTTGAGCATTATTATGGTTTAGGGTAGTTTTTGGATTCTATATATGAAGCATGTGCTTTGTTCTTGGTTCATGGCATCAAATTCCTTATATGCCACCAGGCTCTGAAGCGGTCCAATCTTTTTGCGAGCCTAGAACAGCAAAATGATTAGGGATGGCAACGGGGCAAGGTCGGGGCAATCTCCCCCGCCCCGCTAAGAAATTCCTTGCCCCATTACCCATTTAAGGTAAGATGGGGGCGGGGCCCCTGTTTACTATCTCGTTTAATTAATTAATTTTTTTCGAAATTTTTGATAATTTATTTTATCGATCTTATTTATTAGATTGAGATAAATAATTGTAGTTACCATTGTTTATTAGAACTAATGAAATTTCGTGAAATTTTTCATTTAAAGTATTGAATTAAAAAAAAAAAATGAAACGGGACGGGGCACCTGTTACCCTTCCCCGCCCCGAATACCCGATTAAGCAGGTAATCCCCGCCCCGTTCAGGGCGGCACCTCGCTGATATTGAGTTTGTCGAGTTTTTTTTTTGCCATCCCTAAAAATGATCCATATTTTTCTTAGGGAAAAGCTTTTATACCCTCAAAATTTTGAGGTCCTAGACAGCAAATAATTATGAGGCCTTTAAATAATTTTTTTTCCCGTCCCCCAAATTTCCCCTCGATTCCCCCTACTCAAAACTCATCCATCTTCAGCCAAAATCCGGTGAACCACGAGCAACGAAGCCATTTTTATCAATAAATCTGGTAGCTGACCGCATTGTTCCTAACAACGAAGCCATTTTTATCAACAAATCCGGAAGCTGCACCGACCCTAAGTGGCAGACAAAGGTATAGTTCAATTTTTTTTGTAACTTTTGAAAAATCAAATAAGTCATTTTAAAATAAATAACTTATTTTTAACTTTCATAAGGACTAATTTATAAATTTTAAAGAAAGTTTATAAGTTTAACAAAAAATTATATAATTACGTTGTTTTGCTGACGAATTTAACACTTTGTGGTTGACAGATGGAGACATGGAGTTATGGCAAAAAAGAATTGAATAACAGTGTTGATTGTTTTTAAGACAGTCAAATAATGTAATGACATTTGTCATCCCGTCATCCAAAGTGTTAAAATCCACTGGCAATGTAGCAAGATTGGAAATTATATGGGATATTTCTTTTATTTTTATGTTATTTTTTTGCAATTTTTTTTTTCAGATTTTAGTAGATAGCAAAACATAACAAAATATAGTACTATATAATAGTTTAATTGTAGGTCCATTTTACTCCTTAAAACCAAGAACAAGTCTATAAGTACACGAAATTTCACGGGTTTTTGTACATGAAGGGAAATTATCTTGTATGTGCAGATTCATTGTAAAACCAATATGTGAGAACTGTTTGTGGGAGAGACCATTGTCAACCAAATATGATGAAAAATTGTATGCACAAGACTCATTTCAAGCACTTCCTCTTCTCACTTCTGTTCCCTTCAGACATTCCAAACTCATCCTCGTTAATGATGAAGAATTCATTGGATATGGGTGTCTTTAGCTTTTTAATTTTTCAAGGAAATTAAATTAGAGTAATAAGAAATAATTGTTGACGGAATTATTTTACTTTTGAAATATACACGAGGATCATAATAAAATTGATTTTAAAAAGTACATTTTCTTTTTTACTCTCAAGTCTCCAGAAATAAATAGATTAATTCAACTTTGGCTCAAGCAATAAAAATAATTTATTAATCACAAAAGTAAAAAGCAAAAAAAAAAATAAAAAATAAAAATTCTTTTGAGTGTTTTGGGCCTCTTATTTAACGTATTAAGTTGTTTGATTTTGACTTTTGAAAAGGTGGAAATTACATTTACCCCAAATTTTGGAGATTACATTTCAAATATCATGGATTATATTTTTTTTAATTTCAAAAGTTAGATAATATATATATATACACACCAAATTTAAGTATCGTATTTTTTGGAATGATAAAAAAGATATATCAAAACAGGATAGATAATATCATATATATCCATAATTAACTCCCTCATTACGTGAAAGCTGAAGAACCCTTCCGTGTTAAACCTACAGTTCACCACAAATCTATGATTATCTTCTCCATAAACTGAATATTGTAGTAAAATCAATCCTCCGTTTTTATCACATTGTGACCTCGATGTATTCGTCACACAATTTTCACAATCGCTCATAGCTTCATTCGAAAAATACCAGACCTTAAAGATGTTTTTAACAAGGAGCAATAATCCCAAAAGTTAAGTGAAGATTGCCGAGAAATCTAGAAGAAAAGTAGAGAAAAGAAAAGGCACGAAAGGGATTTAAGATTAAATCCTTCGTTCAAAATGTAAATCAATTGTTTATCTAATTTAGTTAATGGGAAATTCGTATTTAACATTTGTTGGGTGTGTATGGCTTGAGTAGTCACTTTTTTAGAATTTGTGATCTCATTTAAAAAAAAATCCAATTCGAGATATTCTGACCTACATTTGGTCTAGGCGATCTCAATTTTTCAAGAATGAAGATAAGTATTTTTTGAATATTTTTTCTCTTTTGTGACCAGCCTTCTCTGTGTGATTTCTGTTCTGATTGTGACCAATTTCCTATTTAGAAACACATTTTTATTATGTGACCCATTATGTGTTTGTGATTTGTCTATAATTTTATGATGAATCAATTGATTGTAATATGCATATCTTTGTATATAATCTGTGACTTTAGTTATATGTGACCTGAGTAGAGTATGTGATAAAATAATTACACATGACTAGCTTATTGTGTGATATGAATGCATGTACAAATATCAAATACTGATGTATGTTTGATACCTTTGTCATCTATTGCATGCATGGGAGTATATTATATCAGAAGTTTGGTTTCTCGGTAAAATACCACCAATGCAACCAAAAAACGTGTTGTCGAATTTTACGACAAAGTTCAAAGATGAACAAAAAACAAATACTAGCTGATACATACTTATCCTAATATTACGTGGATTGTAATGTGGTAGTTGTTCAACCTCAACCCATACGTTATTTTCTACTGCGGGAGGTCGAGTAATTGAACAAGAAAAAGATGTGGTTTATGGTGGTTGGTAGATGTTTACGATTTTCTTTGCTCGAGTTCTGTCTGGTTATAGAACTTAGATACCATGGACAAGACGTAAGGAAAAGTCTTTAAAATTCACATCTCAGGATTAAGGAGAAATATTTTGAATACTTGAACTTAGTCACAAATGAAGATGTTATGATAGAGACATCTTCTTTGGTCTAATGAATGAAGACGATCAGGATGTTGTGAGGATTGTGATTTTTTATTTGATAACATCATACATTTTCTCAATCTCAAACAAGAAGGTTGTTGAGAATTATTTGTTTTCTATTGTTGAAGACTTTGATACTATGGAGATGTTTCCTTGGGCAAAAGATTTGTTTGAACATTCTATAAACTCATTGAAAGATGGATTGAGTAATAGAAATCCTCATTACAGACTCAAAGAATTTCTAGTTGCCTTTCAAATTTAAATTTTCGACTCTATTCCAGGGCTAGATGGGACTGTTACTTCTAGGATGCAAAGGAGGTATCCACATATCCTAAATTGGAGATCATATAAACTGTCATATAGTGTTAAACTTGAAGATGAGGTGTTCTCTACCCCGGATGCAAGTTTTCATTTTATTTGCGTATTACTTAAATAAGTTACAAGTCAGTCAAATTCACCTTAGAGAGTCACAGTCACATTATGCAATCAACGGAAAAAAGTTCACATTTAGCTTTTTTACATGTCACGGTAAATAGTTTTCATGGACATAACAATTCTCGTTATCAGATTACAGGTCACTAATTTATGCAGTCACAGTTCACATTCTACAATCAATATACAAAGTTTGCTGACAAGTATATTTAACGTTTCTCTTATGAATTTTTCCCTTTTAAAAGAATAGAGGACCCAACTCAAAAGAAAAAAAGAAAATTTTTGTTGAACATATTTTTTTTAGGCCTTAGGCCATTGCCTAGGTTGCCTTGGGCCAAAGCCCGGCCTACATTTAACCGAACTATTAGAAAGTCAAAACTATTTAAAAAATTATGAAGTTGACACTTGTTTGAATAAATTTTTCGGAAATACTTTGTCTATTAATATATTTTATTTTTTTTGAAAGAAACTGATCTAAGGTATAAAGCTTTCTACAAGATGTAGATGTAGAAGCAAAAGCACGAGTCCTGCCGGACCATAATTCCATTTTAACAGATAGTGTAGGGGACATGGACAAAGTTTACACTTAAAGACATAAAAACCCCCCAATTCTTCTTTTATTGATCTTAACCAGTCCTATGCAGTCTAGCATCCAACATGAGAAATCCAAATTCAAAACAGGCTATACAATTTACATTTGCTAAAAGTGATCCAAGATAATGAACAGAGTTTTCACTTCACATTTGCAGCAAAATATTCAAGGAAAAGCAGTACTGATAATTACAGTTGGAGCAAAACTCAACCTGAAGTTCAATCCAAGAGAGTCGACTTGGAATGAGTGGTCTTCAAGCTAAATTGCTGCCTTAATCCACCTTCAGCTCATTCAATGCAGGTGCGATTTCTTTGGCAGAACTTCTTATCCCAATTACGACACCAGTTGGCAGAAACCTCGTTGTTGGAACCACATATAGGCACCAGCCAGCACAATAAAATTCTTAAACTGTCATAATTATCTTCCTTTCTTCTCCTCAACCCCACATAATTGTAGCCAATAAGCAAGAAGCTGAGAAACAGTAACCATCATTTTTTTCCCTATTACAGTAAATCTTGAGCATACAATGAAGAATCACAAATTTAATCATTTTCTACAAAATTCTCATTTTCCAATTCAGCTTCTCATCTGCTTGCAAATATCAGCATAAGCATTTATGCATTGAAAACTGACATCATGCAATTTCAGCTTTTGGAATGCTCTGCAATTTGCAGACTGGAAAGGTAGGAATAAGCAATCCTCGGAGCAGAGAACCTTCAATGAAGTGGACCTATCTCTGAAATACTCAGAATTTTCCCCCAAAAGACCAACTGTACATTCTGAAGAGAGTAGCTTTCCTGAAAGTGTAAATGAAAATCATACAATGGCAGATGCACCAATGTAGCAGGTTCTACAACATCCCTAGCTCTGAAACTGGTTGTTTCTGTTAAGGTCATAGAATTGTACCATCAGCAATCTTGCACTGTAACACTAGAAGCAGACATTCCTACACATATAGCTGGGAATCAGTAACCTACAAAAGGAGGGAATGCTAATCCTGTAAATAGATATAAAGAATTCAAAATAATCACACGATAAACTATCACTAAAAAGACAATAATAAGAAACAAATTGTTCTTAATTAATATTTGATGTGCATGATTCTACAAATAATCAAATGCTGTACATCACCTCTTTGAATTTGTAAATTCCAGCAAACTACTTGCACCAATCATTAGCATCCTGATAAATGTTGTACGTGATGTCAGGCCAAACATCATAACCAATCAGTGGTGAGGGCATACTACAGAATTAGCCATATAAAATGGAAAATGCTACATATAAATGAGATAAATATTTAAAGAATCACAATTGCTTAGGCAATGTTCCTACCTATCTCCACAAAATAAACCCATCACTCAGGAACTGAGAAGATCAAGCATCCGTTGTCCCAGCGCACTCTGATCTCTCTTCCTACTTGAAGTCTCTTCTCTCTAATGATTTTGCCCCACTTGCCAATAAGATTATAGTAACTCCTGCGCCATTTCAACTTCATCGCATATAGATCACCCGTGTCATCATCCCGAGCATTAATGCGAATTTGATGTTCATTCCTCAACTGTTCCCGAGCTTGCTGTGACCAGTAGAAAAGTATGTGATCTTCAACTGCTTTTCCTGGCAAAGTAAGGAATGGATGATTTGTATCCACATCAGACAATGTGAGCGCTTTCTTGATAGGCCAATTATCATGTCCAGAAGCTGTTGGGACATACTGCTCCACTAGAACTGAGAAGTACAAGCAATTATTTGCCCAGCGCAATCTGATTTCTTGACCAATGCCAAGTCCCTTCTGTCGAATGATATTTGCCCAGCCCCCAATGAGATTATAGTAATTACCTCGCCACTTCAATTTCATTACATGAATTTCACCTGTATCATAATCTCGTGCATTTATTGACACGTGCTCTTCCTTTCTCAATTCTTCTCTTTCTTGTGGCACCCAATGCACAAGAATATGATCTTCCACGGATCTACGAGGCAATGGCAGAAAAGGATGATTAGTATCAACATCTGAGGATGTCAGGACCTTTTTTATAGGCCAGTGGTCCTGCACATAGGGGGCAGCAACCATTCGAGTTGGGGGAACTGCAATAACCTGCTGTTCTGGAACAGAAAAGTGTAAGCATCCATTAAACCACCTTAGCTTAATTTCTTGCCCAACATCAAGTCCCTTTCCTCGTATCACTTTTCCCCATTTGCCAATGAGATTATAATAGCTCCCACGCCACTTCAATTTCATCACATACACATCACCAGTATCATCATCTTGGGCATTAAAGCCCACTTGGCCATTGGTACTTAGATCTTCCTGCTGTTGAGGTGTCATATATACAAGAATATGAGTTTCAACTTGTTGCCGGGACAATGTCAAGAACGGATGAGTAATGTCAACATCAGAGAGGGTGAGTGCTTTCTTAATAGGCCACTGATCCTGCATCTGAGCAGCATCATTGTAATATGTCGTCCTCTTCATTCCTAATTCCACAAAATAAGAACCACAAGATTTACTACATCTAAATGACAATATCACTGGTACTGAACAAGATGAGGAAATAGGCAACTCAATGTACGTATCAGGGATACCAGTGGAGGTTGCAAGTTCAATGAATCCATGCAATCAACCACTAGCAGTCATGCTCATACTACTTGAGCAAACAAATTTCACCAACTTCTTCATGAGAAACATGTATCTGGTCAAACTCTTAAATAAATCAACCATAATTACTTTTCTTGTTCTTTCTATTACATTTTTGCCTTGAGCAAATTTCAAACTCTCTCTTCAACTTAAACATGCTAAAGCAATCCAACTAAAAGAGGAAAGAGTAAAACCCCCAAATTAATATCAGTTAGGAAACCGCAAGTCAGACAGCAGATGCCAGCAGACTCCTTAATCAGTAGGACTAAAGCACTCGAACTACCACCTAATGATCGTCCCTCTGGTAAGGAGATTATCGATATTTTCCATCAATTAAATAATAAACATCCCAATTTAGAAGAACGATCGTTTCCCATTATTAATAAATCGTATCTCCCAACACATAAACCAAAACCCTAGAAAATCACCGCCAAAAAGCACAAAAAGGGAAATTCATGAAGGAAACTAAATACGTATGTACATATTATTCTAATCTACATTCGTTCGAATCAAAAAATTGTCATTTAACCGATTATCTTAAAAGGGCATCATCGTAAACTACTACTTACTACATAGTCTAAGCAAAAAAGGAAAATAAAATAAAAAGTATAGCAAAAAGAAGGAAGAATTTTCTTACTTTGTATGCAGAGATCAAATTTTGTACTTGATCTTGATGATTGAGAAAGAGCCGCTGGATCCTTGTCCCTGGGATTATATTAGTTTTTACTAGAAAGGAGTGGCACACTGCATATATAAACTTTCAATGGTTCGTGACATCGTGTGGTGTCTATATATTCGGGGCCGAAATATGTGAAAATGGCGAAGTGAGGAAAGGAAATGAAGTAATTATATACTTTATTCTTGAGTCTATTTCAATTTTGTACAATCGAATAATTATAATTTAATCCGATTGCTCAATCTAATAAGTATAATTTATTCCAATTTTAATCGATAATTCTATCTAATTCTTTCACCTAAACCGACAAAAATCAATGAAATGATAGTCGATAAATAAAATCCATCATTTATTTAATTAAAAATTGTACATATTTCGCATTGAAAACTAACGTGATGACACAATTATCAATTTCTGCCAATGAGATTAAACAAATTTGTCTTAATTGAAACTAAATTTGAACATAGCTACCCGATTGAAATCAGATAGAAGTATAGTTGGTGTAATTTGAAGTACAATTACCTAATTGATACTGAAGTGAACCACTCAATGAGAAAAAAAAAAGAAAGTTAATGAAGGCTGAACAAGATGTGAGATTACATGTACTAAAATGCTTTTCTAACGAGGACGAGTCTTCAGGTACCATACAATTACTAGTAACAGTAAAAATAAACAAGAACAGAGTCGGGGAGTGAGGGGACGAATAAGAAAAGCTAAGATCCCGAAAGAGGGATTGGCTTCACCGCGCTTTTTATTCGCCGGAATGCCATCTTAACTCGTTCCTTAAGACCGCTGTTCTGGCTTTCGACCTCACCACTTTCTTTGTCTAGCTGAGCTACATTCCCATCCACATTGATCACCAGCTTTCCGTCTTCCCCATATTTAACGTCTCCAAACAAGGAAACAAGGAGTGCATCAACGATTTTTTCAGCTTTCTTTGTGTCTTCTTCCTTGTTTAATACGGGTTCGGAATCAACCACCACCTTAGGCATCTCCCTACTGACATTTAAAACCAAAGCCACAATGGAGTCGGATACCATATCACTAATCGGATCCGCTGTCCAATGCACGGAAAGATGATTTTCAGATTCCTGCTTCACTGTGACCTGATCGTGCACTAGCAAAGTGGGAACCCCCGATTCCTCGTCCGTTGATGATTCCACACTTTCATATATCTGCTTAAGCCTGTATTTTATAACAGCAAGAGCGCCAGAGTACGGGATAGTAATCCTTTGAATAATATTCCCAGTCGATAGCTGAGAGAAGACATGAAGATCCTCAGGTGCAATAATCTGATATGTGAAGCCCTTTTTAACAAGTAAACCACTCACAGTTTCACCAGCTGAAGGCGTTTTTTCAGCCAGCTTTCCAATAGTTTTCGCCATTTTCTGCGAGTTGAAGTACATTTCTACAGATTGGCAGTTCTTCGGGGTTATGATTTTGGTGTTTCCATCAGCAAAGACAGAAAGGAGCTTCTGTTTGAGCCTTCCCATCTCATTTGCTTCACCATGAACCAAAATAATGTTGGGAGGCATTAGCTCTTTCAGGAAAGTGCTCGTTTGAGCATAGTCTGCATGAGCTGAAAAGGAAATATAATGGACCTGCATGTTCAGGGAAGCAGTCAAGCCATTCGTGAGGGTAACTTCTTTAGGTTCATTAATAATAGTCTTAGCCAATGTCCCTTCCACAACATACCCAGGTATGACACATGCATTTTTCCTGTCTGAGCACCATTTATCAAACAGCTGTCGCGACAAACCACTCTGAAGCCCACTAGGGCTTGCCATAACCACACATGGACCTGTGTCGTTAAATTCATCAATACTTTTTAACGGAAAGATGTGCTTGAAATCAAATGGGTTCGAGTTGGCAAATTGATTCCGGATCTTTTCATTCATGGCATTAATGTAAGTTTGATAAACAGCCATGCACCGTTTTGCAAGTGGCGAAGCATAATATATAGGGACTTTGTGAAGATCAGGATGACTTGACCAGTATTCATCCAGGATCAGGAGAAGTTCTTGTGCACGGCCTAGGGCAAAAGCAGGAATTAGAACACGACCACCTTGAGTAACTGTAGAGTGAATAACATCAGTAAAGCGCTTCTCGCGTATATGTCGTGGCTCGTGGAGTTGAACACCGTAAGTTGATTCAATAATGCAAACATCTGGGGAGAACTGGGGGAGCTCAGCAGCTCGAAGGTGACGATCTTCTTCTCGCGAATAGTCTCCAGTGTAGAGAACACGAACACCAGCAATGTCAACCATAAACATGGCAGCACCAAGGACATGACCAGCAGTATAACACCAAAAGCGGATACCATTAACTTCTAGAGTCTGATGAAAGTCAATAACCTGGAACAAGGAATTGGTATATTTCAGACGGCTAAGTTGTACAGTAATTAAAAATGTCCCAATTTCAGACAGTTATGAAATTGATAAATGGCCACACGTGACGGATCTCAATACAACACCTCAATTTTATCCATGGACCGAAGAATGTCTTGTTCATCAAACAACATATCTTCAACCGAGACCTTGCTCACTTTAACATAATCTGATAAGAGCAACTTGTAGATAGCTTTTGTTGAATGCGTCATAAAAACTCGGCCTTTAAATGTAGTCTGTTGAACAGTAGTAGTGAAAATATCAGTAAAGAAAATTGCAAATTTATGGCCGAATGGAAGTTCATGACAAAACCAACCAACCTTCTCCAGGAAATAGGGAAGAGAAGCAGCATGGTCCAAGTGGAAGCTGCAGTAGGAAAGCAACTTGTGAGAATAAATTAAGGAACAAATTCAGAGAAGAAAAAAATCACAACAGGAAACGGCAGACTAAAAAGTTTCATACTCGTGATTAGAGGTAAACTGAAAGGTTACAATTGCAGATGAATAGTTCGAGTTTTTGCAAGTAAAGAGAAAGTTAAGAGGGTCGAAAGTGGTGTTTCAAACACACCAACAACGTTGATCTTTTAAGATGGAACCCCGAGTCTCAATACAATATCAAGACCCAACAAGCTCAAATGAGCAATTATATGCATCTAATGCTTAAACGAGTATTCAGTCCAAGATTGTTCCTGGGAATTGTAGTTCAATTGGCCAGATCACCGCTGTAAGCTGCAGGTTTGGAACGAACGCGTGCATTTTGGAAGAAGCGTCAGTTACCGAGTCATCTTATTGGGAATAACATGTGTACTCAAATAAGCCACCATCTTGGATGAGCAATTAAGGGAAAATCTCACATCAATTAAGATATGAAATATTAACCAACATATAAAGGTTTGGGCTACTCACGTTAACAAGGCTTACCTTTTGAGATGGAACCTTAAGTCTAAATATACACGAGAAAAATATGAACGAAGAGCATACTGGGTAATAAGAAGAACATCAACACATGAAGGATCGATCTCATCAAAGTAAGGCAGTGCAGACATTCCCGAGAAAGCTGGATGAATACCGCAGTCGAACTACCATTAAACAAAAAGAAATATAATTAGTTAATGAAAATAAGAATCAAGATGTCAAAGAAATAACAGATAACACAGCATCAATTCTATAGTCCTTGTACCATAACAATTTTTCCCTTGTAAGACGTGTGAACACAGGATCGTCCCACTTCACTACCAGCCCCCAAAGGTGTTACAATAAGCTGATCCTCATCTCTTATCGCAGATCGCTTTAAGGACGATGCTGGTTGTCCTGTTGAAGCCATTGCACTTGACAGCCCAATGTAAATTTTTCTTTATCAAATACTTATTCTCCCTGCTGAGAGAAAGAGAGAGAAGAAACAAATGCCCAGAAACTCGTTAGCCAGATCTACAGCTACAATGAAAGCTTCAAGAAAGTGAAGTTCAAAACCAAGATTGAAGAAACAAGAGAATGCCAAAAGAAAAAATAATTGTCAATTGCAGTATAGCAATCCTTGTTCTTTCAGTAGTTAAACAGTATTATCTTTATATTTTTCTATTTTTTTAGTAAAATTCCCAAATTGAGATTGAAAGAGAAACAAAAGGAAAAGGCTAAAGGAAAAGGCTAAAGGAAAAGAAGAGGTCCCAGCTGCATAAATACAAACTCTAACCTGATTTGAATGGCTAAATAAATAGCCCAAAAATAAAATAAAATAAAATTTATCGAGTATCCTCAAACTCGAACAATTGTAAAAACTTTCAGGCCTCCAGAAGTGAATATCTTCCTTTCTTTCTTAGGAAACACAAAAACCCATTGCTGGAATTAATCGAGAGCAGAAAATCCATATAACCCCATAGTTTAGTACAACAGAATAATGCGTACCAGAGTTCGGTTGAAGAAACTAAAAATAATGTCCATTTTAACAATTGTCACGTAACACAACTTATTCAAAATTTTCACTGCTTGTTTCTCTAATGAAAAAGATATCAATAGATGTCACTCCTCCAGATATATTTTACAGTAATACATGAAGTTATAACCCTAAACCCTAGCACACAAAACAAAATAACAGAAAAAATATTGATTGAGAAAAATTAAAAAAATGTTGTAAGATACCGATGAAAAGTTTCCACACTATGCTCAGTAAGGCATTTGTATGTGTCTAGTCATAATTTTACTGCTAAAAAGGGAAATTAATAAAAAATAAAAATGTGATGGGTATCTCTATGGTTGTGTACATCCAGGGTGTGGACCTAGAACAATATGGTAGGGACTGAAATTTGAAAAAGTTAATGTGAGAACAAAATTCATATATCACAGACAACGTCCTAATATGACATTATCTACTGAAGTTGCAGCAAATAAAAAAAAAAAGTGAAGAACAAACACTTGATAATAAATAATCATAGTACTAAAGTAGAAACAAAAACGCAAAATTGATTCACTGCAATAGAAGTATGGGATACAGAAACAATAGCGAAAGACTAAAAGCAATCTAGGACTAAAAAGGAAAATTGCCCCAATATTCTTTGTAGTACATATCAAAAAATTCTTAGCATTTGAGCATTTGTCAGGAATCTGAATAATACTTGAAATGTGATACGATATATAAAATAAAATTCAAAACATAAAGGAATGCAACCAAGTGAGAACATCTTTATTATGGATTAGAATTCTACGAGAGGGTACAAATGCAAGGAGAAATGCATTTCAGCGGGAGAAACCAAACAACGTGCACAAAATAATTGTTTGCGAGACCCAATAGAGTCTTAATTTTACACTAGAACAAGAAGCAGAAGTACAGGAGAGACTAAATCAGAAAAAGCATTTAAAAGCAAAAACTGTTCAGCCAAAAATCATTCAAAATTTTTTGAGTGCAACTCTAACTCAGGGTTTAATGTAGAATGAAATAACCACAAAAGAAACATTACCATAAGGGGCAAAACATAAGAGAAGTTTTAACTTTCAAGTTTCAAGCATAGGAAATAGGAACACTGGCCAGTCCCTGTAAAGATTGGATTCAAAGAAAATAAGAATGATCTTATGGTTAAGAAAATGCAGAACAGTCCCTGAAGCCCATGTTTGGTTTAGCTAAAAAAGTTGATAAAAATATAAGTCAAAGTCAACAATTAAGTTTTACCACACATCTCATGGAACCCACAACTTTATCAACTTTTCAACCACGCGTTTCATCAACTTCTATCAATTTTTAACAAAACCAGACGGGGCCAAGTGTAATTTCCTTCCAAAATAAATGGTGGTGTGCTAGCCGTGTAATGCAGTGCATTCTATTCCTATGCTTAATGCGTTCTCTTTTGTTCTTATTTAAAAAGAAAGTGACAAGAATAGAAAGGAGGCTTCCAACACTGTTGTAAATCTACTAATGCTATCCCTAGGAAGGGTCCTAACCATTGCATCAAAAGGAAGCCAAAAATGGCTACTCTATTCCCATATTGAGCTAGGATATAGGAAAGAACCTGGCATTTCTTTATTTAAAAATGCTCCAAGTAATTACCAGTAACGTATTCCTGTGCTATATCTGGTAAACATCAACCTCAACGCATAAACCCCAGAACTAACAGAAACATCTTACGCTCCTATTGAGGACAATGCCTCACCACAGATTTGAAGCAATCTTTTCAGAGTTCCATTGCCATGTCATAATGACAAATAAATCTCTAGTATAGTTGTATTCATGCTGCTTATATTGTACTCTGAACTAATTTTATCCTAAACCCTAAACTAATTTCAAGTAGCAAAAAGATCCAAAGTTTAGGATAAAATCTTAGAATATTATCCAAATAATGAAATATACACATAGCAAAACAACATTCTGGAACAAAACGTTGTAAAGATTCAGCGTGAATACTAATTGAAATTTCAATAGATTCACCTCAAATGTTGCGGCTGGAGTCTGGAAGCAGAAATTTATAGGCCATACGAAGGTATGGAGGGCTGCGTCTGGAAGAGGAAGAAAAAAATTGGGATTCAGGGAGAGTACGGATTGTAGACTGCCGAGCTCGGGCGGGAACGGAACAACGGGTGAGAGGGGAGATTTGAATATAGAGTGTGTTTGAGCCATTGGAAGAATGCAATGTGAAATAGTAGGAGAGAACATGTGGTTGAAAAAGAAGTCAAAATTATTTTGTGATAGAAAATGTGATTTTATTGAAAAACGTGTGATTGAAAATATGCAGAAGAATCAAAATGAGAATTTTAATGGTGGAAATTACATAAAAATTGGTATTTAAATATTCTTTTCTATAAATTTGGTTTGGACTTTTTTTATTCAATTTTCAAGTTTTTATCAATAATAAATCTTTTAATTAATTGACGCGCGTATCCCGTTAATTGAGAGTGAGTTTCACACTGGTTAATATCCCAACTTCCATTGTTATTCAAGTCATATTTTCTCTCAAGCACGATATTCTTTCCACGTTATTCGCGCTCAATCTCAATCACTTTTCCAAATTCATCAGTGATAAACCTCCAAACTCCATCCAGTCTCCAAGTCATTCCGTTCTGTCTACAGTGTGAGAATATCCATTCAACAGCGAATATCAATGGCGAAAACGAAGGACCAAAAAAAGGGGAAAAAGACGGTGCAAACGCCCGGTAACAAAAGGAAGACAATGAACAGTCCAGCAACAACGAAAGGCTCGCATGGG
>CAIGRK010405403.1:0-13656 GCA_903798315.1 Fraxinus greggii | reverse complement strand
CATGTCAACAGTATCAAACCAATTTCAAATTGGGTTAATGTGAAAACGAGTGTGACAAAAATAAATAGTGAATCTCACATTCTCTCTTTTTAGAGAACGAGGGATTATTTATAAAGTGAGGGTATTCTTGACTTTTCATTGTTTTTAAACCATTTTTACCCTTTGAATTTATTTATCTATATTTTTATTCTAGAAAGACAGACATTTACCACTATTCCTTCGGTTAAGAGAGCGGTAGAAGGGAACCAGCGGCTAGGGGTTTTTTCTTCTCGCTATTGCACTAAAATTTGGGAACAATTTAGAAGAAGGGGACGTGTTCATCAGCCTGTTCGCACCAAACTTGAAGGTAATATCAGATTTATTTGTGTAAAAACATGCTTTAAATCTACGTTGATTTCGCACTCGTTTTGAGGGTTATAAATGATATATAATTTCATCACAATTGTTGAAACTGCTGATCTGTCTACTGTAATTGGTGAAATAACCAGGAGCAAAACCCTAGGTGGCTCTGCCACTGCGTTGCCCTAGGAAGCTTTCGAAAGTGCTTGTCAATTTTGAATCTTTATTGTTATTGATTTAGAAAAAAATTAAACGTTTATATTCGAACACTTTTTGCTGTTTGATGCAGGCCGGGTATCAAACTTTGAGGGTTTTGTATTCCTGTAGCCATGTCCGTGACAGCAGGGGTTAGTCATACACTAATTGCGATTAGGGATAAGCTTAAAGGTAAAATTGGGCAGACTAAAGTAAAGAGGTACTGGCCCGGAAAAGCACCAGAGTGGGCGGATGATAATGATGAAGATGGGGACATTAGGATGGCGAGGGTGGATGCGCTTGAGAAAGCGTTCCCGACTCATGAGGAGACTGATTTTATGCGAAAGGATGATCCTAGACTGCGTCGCTTGGCTGAGAGTAGAATTGATAATCGTGAGGAGGTGAGGGAAGATCATAGACGCATTAGGCAGGCGGAGATTGTTTCGAATATAGAGGAGGAAAGCAGGAGGCAAGAAGGATTGGATTTTGAGTATGAGGATGAGGATGCAATGGAGGAGCGGAGAAGAAGGATTAGGGAGAAGTTGTTGCAAAGACAACAAGAGGAGGCGGCACTAATGCCAGAAGAAGAGGAAGATGAAGTAGAGGAAGAGGAGGAGGAGGAGTCTGAGTATGAGACTGATTCTGAAGAAGAAATGATGGGCATACCGATGGTGAAACCAGTTTTTGTTCCAAAATCTGAAAGAGATACAATTGCTGAACGTGAGAGACTTGAGGCAGAAGAGAGGGCACTCGAGGAAGCTGTGAAAAAGAGGATGGAAGAAAGGAGGGTGGAGACGAAGCAAATTGTGGTTGAAAAAATTCGGGAAGACCAGGAGATTCATAGGAATATGGAGTTGGAGGCGAATATTGCTGACGTGGATACCGATGATGAAGTGAATGAGGCAGAGGAATATGAGGCTTGGAAGGCTAGAGAGATTGCGAGGGTCAAGAGGGATAGAGAGGACAGAGAGGCAATGTTGAAGGAGAAGGAGGAGATTGAGAGGGTGAGAAACATGACAGAGGAAGAGAGGAGGGAGTGGGAGAGGAAGAATCCTAAACCTTCTGGGCAGTCCAAGCAAAAGTGGAGGTTCATGCAGAAATACTACCATAAGGGTGCTTTCTTCCAGACAAATCCTGATGATCATGCTGGAACTGCCAAAGCTGATAATATTTACGCACGTGATTTCTCAGATCCAACTGGAGAGGATAAGATGGATAAGACCATATTGCCCAAGGTCATGCAGGTTAAGCACTTTGGNTGATAATATTTACGCACGTGATTTCTCAGATCCAACTGGAGAGGATAAGATGGATAAGACCATATTGCCCAAGGTCATGCAGGTTAAGCACTTTGGTCGTAGTGGAAGGACAAAATGGACTCATCTTGTCAACGAGGACACAACTGATTGGAATAATCCGTAAGTTCTTCTTTCATAAGAATGGTATCTGGTTTCTGAATATTTAATACGCATAGTTCGTAATAGTATATCAGAATAGTCATTGACGTAAACAGCATTTTGGATTTCAGCTATCACGAGTCTTACTGACGGTTGTATATGGTCTAGGGAAAAAACAAGAAACTCAATTTTGCTTTCGATATCATCATATCAGTATAGGGACTCTTACAAAAGTTTATTTAAAGATTAATTAAGGGCTATTCTAACCTATACAAGTCTCTGAATTCTACAGTAAAAAATACAATGGTAAGACTTGTCTATACAATAGTTTCTTATAATAGTTGTTCAGTTATACCAATTTAGAAAAAGAATGATCCATATTTTGAAAACTTTACTCAATAAAACGAAATGCTGGAATGACCTGGTGAAACTGGAATTATTAAAGCTGAGATTGAAGTAGCTGTCTAGAGAGAAAATCAAGGCAGTAATGGAAAGGCTTTAAGATTTTATTTATTATTTTGCTGTACTCTGTTGATGTGACATTCTAAATCACGTACTGACTAGTAGTATAGGGTGCAATTTTCTTCAATACTGTGTAGTTTATGTTATCATGAATTGAGTTACATGTGATTCAAGAAACTGGAAGTCTATAGTCGTATCGAGGAGTCATTTCCTATCATGAATTTCACAAACAGAACTAACAAAAAGTTTTAAAATGATTTAGTGGCTTTCCACCTAATACTGGGTTAGTGTTTTGTCCCCATGAGTTTCATAAAATAGAGAGTGCCTGTATTTTCCTGAGTTCTGTTATGTGCCTAATTGTTGTTATTTTGTTAATTTTTAATGGATGTTTAGTTATGTAGATTGAGAGATCAGGAGGGAGCAATGCAAAAATATACTATGTTATTCATTCACCGGATAAAAAACTACAAATTTTATGTCTTTTCCAATGACAACATTTCATTGATTGGAATGTTCGGAAAAGGACATTTGTTTCTTTATTGTATACTTTGAAGCAAGTATTTCTTGGCTTCAATTCCTAATGTCGTTATTGTGGTATGCTGCTGGAATAGCGCTTTCCGAAGTCATGCTCTTGGCATGTGCTCATTAATATTTTTTCTTCTTCTGGGTCTTGTTGAAATTGGCCATTTTGCTCTTGGTATTCTTTTTGCTGATTACTAATGCAATCAATCCTCGAAAAAAAGATTCGATTACCTATGTTTCCCCCACCCCCAATCCTCTTTTCTGGTTGGAGGTGTTAAGTTCTTCAGTGATTCAATCATGCACCGTCAAGCAAATTGCTCTGAATTTATGCCTATTTGAGTGCCTTTTTCAATCTAAATGTGCCTTATTATCTGAGATGATTGGCTGTTTATCTTCGCTTCTTTTATGACAGTCATGTAATCTAAATTTGAATGGCATAATGTGGCACATCAATGATCAGCCATTTTCCGATTTTTGTCTATGCAGATGGACCTACAATGATGCTCTTCGGGCCAAGTACAATGCAAAAATGGCTGGAATGAGTGCACCCATTGCGAAACCTAAAGGAAGCAAGAAATTGAAGGATTGGGAGACACGTTGAACGTTCCAACTTCCGAAGGGTCGAGCAAATGCAGAACAAGACATTAATATAAGAATCAAGTTGTCCCGTTTCCATTTTAGACTTTTAACGTGCATTACTTGCATTTGTGCAACTCTTATTAGGCATAATACAAATGCTAAATGTTAACGTTTGCGTTAGTGGTGATACCATTTACCGGATGTACTTTGTTAGCTTGCTTCAGATGTTTATTGACATGGGTATTGAATTATGTTTTGCAACAAGGATTAGTTCAGTTATTTATACTGCATTGTAATCCTTAAAGAGTAGAGAAGCCAGAAACAAACTGCTTGCTGCTTCACTTTGTACGAAGATGCATCGAGTAAGGGCTCATTTGGTAGGGTTTCTGTTTCTCTTAGAAGAACATCACAGGAAATTATGTTAGGTTAGCTTCCTCTAAAAGTTTTTATAGCCAAACAAAATGCTTTAAAAAAATTATAAAAATCGGTTCAAAAGCTGCTTCTAAGTAACTTTTCAAAAGTCTTGCCAAATGGACGTTAATTATGCTTTACGGTAGAAAGTTTATTGGACTATATGACGTGGATTAAAGTGTTACTTAAAGTGATGAAAATTCACGAGTGCTACATATTGTTATTCTTGAAAATATGAAGTAGGAATTTTAACTGAAGTGTACCCTTTGTGTACAAGTTGCTTTATCCTTTTTAACTACGGCCACCATCTTATATATGCTTCACCAGCCCCATGGACCGTTGGCTTTTTCTTTTTCCTTTTACTTTGGCTAAAATTTTTAGTTGTCCTAATAAATACTGAGATTAAGGGCCTTTAATTAATTAAGTAAAACGGTGAGCACTTTAGTAGGATCTACAATGACCTTTTCACTACATTTTAGTTTCACAATATGGTGAAAAGCAAATTTGTATGAACTATTGTGCTAATTAAGGGATAAAATGGCTTTTAATATAGCTAAATTAACAAACTTCGTTCTCGTCGTTAGATAGGGTTTATTCTGTTTCCCACGGTTGACTCTTCAAGTTAGCGTCGTCGTGGGTACTACTTTTTGGGAATGCGCACCTAGTGGAGCTAGCTTTAGAATGCGGAAGCTCGCTTTCTAGTCTATGAAGGCGATGGTGCAAGTGGAATAAAAAGCTACAAGTCATTAATTAGCTCCGTATAGTCATCTAAATTTTCCGATTCTAATTCTGACTATGGTTTGGGATCTTATCTCATTCGTCACTAAGTACGACGAGGAGACATAATCAACCTCCAACTATGAATTTATGTGGTTGGTGCCCTTTCCTACATTCTTTAACTAAAAGTGAATTAATGCTAGGATTTAGAATTACATATTTTAATAGGAAAAAATTTCAACTTGTAAGAAATTTGTTAATATTCTAAATAAGTAATGATTAATTTTGCACTAAAGACGCATTACATGTCAACAAAGCTTTGTCATAATCGCCAAGTTATAAACCTACACGTCAAGAAAAAGTCGCTGTATTGAACCGCCACTTTGGCTCATGCATGCGTATAATGCACCACCTGTTTATCTCTCTAGTCTCTATCCCCTTCTTCATGACCCTTCTCTCTCTCTATATGTATGTATATGTGTATATACTACCCCTGTAAAAGTTTAGACACACAGATAGACACACAAGTATATATACATATGTAAGCCAAGCCATGCAGTATATTCAGATATGAAAGAATCATACATAAAACCATTTGTTTCCACATATTTCTCTCTCTCTCTTCTTCTCTCTCTATCTTTCCTCCTATTTCTTTCTTACAAGGCCGCCACCACCAGCTCCGCCGTAGAATTACAGTCCTCCTCCGCAGACCCGGGTCTGAAAATTCGACCAGGATACACCTCCTATGATTCTTACATCCAACGCCAGTTGAACAAGACTCTCAACCCGAAACTCAGAAAAATATGGACAACCCGGGACTGGAACCGGAAAATTCATGTCTTTTCGGCCTTTTTCAATGATTTGAAGAAGAAGAATTTGTTGTTTAATTCTTCTAAAGCACTCTGTATTGGGGCCCGAATGGGGCAAGAAGTGGAGGCTTTGAAACGGGTCGGGGTATCCGATTCCATAGGCATTGATCTGGTTCCATCTCCCCCGTTGGTTATGAAGGGCGACTTTCATCACCAACCGTTCGATGACGAAACATTCGACTTCGAATTCTCCAACGTTTTTGATCACGCGCTTTACCCGGATAAATTCGTGGAAGAGATCCAACGGACGTTAAAGCCGGGAGGCATTTGTGTTTTACACGTGGCACTGTCTAGACGGTCGGATAAATACTCGGCTAACGACTTGTCCAGTGTTGAGCCGCTAAAGAAACTGTTTAAAAGAGCCGAGCTGGTTCACGATCGGACCGTTGACGGGTTTGGGTTGGATACTGAAGTGGTTTTCAGGAAAAATAATTAATTATTTTTATTGGAACTTTTGTTATAATTTTAATTGCCTCGATGAAGTGTACACTCTATTGATAGCTATTTGTTTTGTTTTTTCAAATTAATGAAAAATTTCACCTACATTATTTTTTTTTTAAATTGTGAAAGGTATTTTTTTTTAGAATATGATTAAAAAGTCGGAAAAAATTATGATACGTGAAAAGTTATTTTATTAAGAAAATATATACCTGAAAATAAGTTTCAAAAAATTAAGCAAAGTAAAATAAGTTTAAAATAAGTTCTACCAAACAGAGCAAACAAACGAGCAAGTCTATATGTCGCTTCAATTCAACATGTCATTGCCTTCTGTGTAGGGTCTCTAGCGAATATTTCTTTATACATTTACAACAAATTTACAAGTTCAAACAACCTTTGTTCTTGACGATGTCCCACCTCAGTTCAAGTCGTCTTGTGGCTTGTTTGGTAGAATGGATTATACTGGATCATTATCAACTTTGGTAGAGAAGCATTTACAACTTCATCACAGCTGCAAATTTCGATCTCACTGACACACCTCTTAGTTGTACATCTTCGCCGCTCCTCTCTGATTATCCCCTGAAAACGAGCCAGTCTTTTTGCCTCTTCGGACATGACGATGAAGCACAGAAAATTTCGTAAAAATGAACCGAAGTGTGCGAGGTTTTCCCTCACTGTAGGTCGGAATCCAGCTTGTTCGGACTATGTTCTTGGTGAAAAGGGTCATCAGCACAATTGACAGAACTCAACCTATGTGAGAAATTCCAACCCCCGACTTCTAGCTCATGGTTTCCAGTTCTTATATTTTCCTCTTCTTTCAGCCTCATAAAGAATGTTGACGACCAATAATCTTTCACCAAATTCTACAAATTAAACAAGAATGATCAGCAGAACATGAGTGTTACGAGTAAGAGCCTAATCAGTTAAAAGAACTCAAGCCGTATGAAATACTAACCATCTTCATCAAGTGCATCAACTCATTTACTGCATTTTTGAAGAGATCTGGGTGTGCTAAATCAAGAGTAGATAGAATTTCTTGCCGACAACGGTGAGAAATGTTCACCTCCATCGTTGCACCTGCGTAGCAAAATATGCAAAATCGAAAACCTAACGAGGACAATGTGAACAGTGCATGGAGATAAAACTGGATACGGTAAACACACCTCGTATTCATCAATAGTCGCAAAAAGGAGAATTCTACGAGATACATATTACCATAAGGATGTTTTTGGTAAACCGCATGACACTGTATAGGGTAAAAATAATCCTACAACGGTGTTTGGTGTTGACAATATCCGGATTATTTTTATATGACTAGCTTACAGTAGAGAGTTAGAGTTTCAGAAGTAAATAAAGTGATTAGCATCTTTCATGTTTCGAGGCAGTGCTAGGCACTGATGGACTCTAATGAGCAACATAGAAGATACCAATGCTATGATTTGTGATAGATTTAAAGAGCCGTTTCCTAACAAATATTTTACCGCTCCAATCCGAACCATGAATATGAATGTGGAAAAATACATAATTACAAAGGTTCCAATACATTCTTTCAAAAATAAGAAACTTGCAAAAAAAGTTTCAAAAATCACAATAACACACAATTATGCAATCACATATTTTTTTAGATTACATATTAATTATTGGGCACAAATTACCCATTTTATCGGTCGATTATTTATTGATCACAAATTACCCATTTTATTAGTCACAATCACCCAAATAATTATAACACTCTTCATCCCACCTCACTCCAACCCACTACCACTCCTCCACCACCAAAACGCAGCACCACCCCACCACCACCATTTACAAACCACCAACAAAAATCATCCCAAAACTCCCACTAAGCAGCAGTGCAGCGGCTAGGTAGATCGAAGGAACAATGAGGCTAAGCAGCAATGCCATCGCCATGCGTGGCGCTCATTGCCTTTGTGCGTGACTCTATGCTTTGAGTGCGACAGTGCGCTGCAGTGCTAGAGAAGTGATCGATAGCCGGAGAATGAGAAAGGTACTAAAGAAATTTCTACGACCTTTTGTTTGGATAGAAGATGAATTAGGGTCAAGGAATGGGATGGTGGATGGTTAGGATATACCTAATTTTTTAAAGAATAAATTTAAAAATCTGATTTTGAAATGATAAGTTAAAAACTAGGGCCTCCTCTATGAAAGAATTCATATAGTTAAGATAACGAGTATGAAATTGGAAGAGTATATTCACCCCGTACCAAATTAGAACCATCCTACTAGGTGGGTTTAGATCGTATTGTTTGTTACTTATAATTGGAGTAATGAGTAACGAGGAAAACATAAGTACTTATATGTAAACAACAAAAAAAAAATTACTTATTAATAAAAATACTACTTATTACTAAAATATTCTGTTATCATTAAAAAAAAAAAAAAGTTATTCATCACTACCACGGTCATTTTTCCTCTCTATCATAGTCCTCTTTTTTTTGGTTATCAGAAATAATATATTTTTATTCAAATTTATTATTAAATAATAAAAATGTACTCGTATTTAAAAGATTTCGATAAGAAAATTAATAAGTATAAAACTAAATTTATACTATATAAATGAAGAATTTTAAAGATTTAATCATGTTGGTATTTTTAAAAAATCGTGCGTCGACATATTCGACAAGTCATGTGTTCGTGTTAGTGCATCACAAATATTCACTTATAAATATAAAAAAAAAATTTCACTAGTAAATTAAAAAAAAAAACACTTATAAAGTAAAAATATTCACTTAGATGTAGAAGAATTACTTACAAGTACAAAATTCACTTATATGTAAAAAAATTACTTATAAGCAAAAAATTTACTTATATGCTTAAAAATTTCTTATAACAAAATATTGTAATTTTTTTATATTTAATTAATTATACAATCTTCTAATACGGTATTGCACCACCAAATATCATATTAGAAAAATACCCCCTGATCTATCTTTGTCCTATCCCCCCCAATCCAATAAATTCTACCAAACGTGCCTTAAAAGTCAATGTAATTGTATGATACTCTATAGCACAGACACTTCAACTGGGGTAACGGGTCCATGTCGATACCAACACTCATCGGACTCAAACAAACCATATATACTTTTAACTCAAACTTTTTAGTAAATAACAAATAGGTACTCATTTTTAAAAGATTTAAACAAAAAAAAAAAAAATTAATAAAAATTACAAAATTAAATTTATACTATATAAATGAAAATTTTTATAGAATTTAATCAATGTGTCGGTAACGGTCGTGTTAATACTTTTTTGAAAAATCGCGTGTCGAATACACGTGTCCGTGTCGGTGCATCATAGGTGTGAAAAATATTATACCTGGCGCTATGTATTTGTCGATAATATGTCGTGCCATGTAAATTCTTCTTACATGATCATTATCGGGAACTTTTTCAAGCTGTTGCACTTCATCGTAGAAATGGACACTCTCACCAGCCAAACAGCTACATAGCAAGAAAAAAAAATGAGAATAGATGTACTCTTAACATGTCTAGACCAGTAAGAAACCACAAAAACATAATTTTTACAAGTGAATATATAGTTACAGTTGCTACCTATCAGCAAATGCCACGAATGACTGGCGGAATTTCCTGTTCAAAAGAAGCTTATCCAACGGTTCTTTAGGATTTACAAACTGAGTTGGTTCCACTTGTAACATTAGCCCACTATCAGGTATACCCAGTGCACGGCCCATTGTCTCGTATTCCGGATGATCCTTTTTTCTCAAGCTCATAAGTGAGATGAGAGGTTGGGATAGTGAAATAGAGAAGAAAGCCAGCACAAGGATACTTGTCTGAGAAAAAAGTGAAAATAGAAGTGACATGATGAAATTCATGCATCATGTTAAAAAATGAAAAATCAAACATCTGAAAAAGTATGAAATTAAAGGGCGCATGCACCTAGATCCTAACCATGTACAAATTGTTGAAGGCAATGAATGACCATGTAATAATACTCCGTATTAAGCATACCGTAACTAGCAATAAAAATCTGGAGACAATTTGAACCCATGAAATTTCTTCGTGTTCCTCATTCAGAACGTAAGCAACCACCCATATCCCTTGAAAAAAATAATAATTTGAAATTGTGTAAGCGAACAATTTGGAATATCTCATGTTCACAAACCCAAGTGATAATGTAGAAACTAATGGGTACCAATAGAACAAGCAGACACGAGAATTCCCCGCCAAAGATCTTTGAGTTCATGGAATCTGAACTCTATATGTTGAATGGCTCCAGTAAAACCAACCAAAGCAGCAATATATAATGCATGGAGGCAAATAACTGGGATGATCCACTGAGTCCCCATGTGGCAACGGTGATTTAGAGGTTTTTTTAAGTGAATAACTACACCAATGAAACATTTGATATTAAACAAAGAATTAACATGGAATTTAGCAACCAAGTGAATATGTTCAAAAATGAGGTAAACTATTGCAAAGAGAATATAGATTCATCCTGTTAACATTATGCACATGATCAAGTGGGTCAAAAATCAATTCGTAGGATCCAAATTGCTACCGAGTTTAGAACTTGGAAATTTGTTGTGTAATAATAGGCAATTAAATATCGGGAAGGATTTATATCACAAAGATCTTTAAAAAGATATCAAATTTTCCTTACTACTAGTGTATATCACCATTCACACAGCATTCAAAGTTCATGTTCCTACAGTAACTATTAAATTTCAGTCAAAATTTGACCACTAACCCAATCTTTGACATGTTCCACAAGGAAAACTAGTGGGAATGCCCAAGAAATGTGCACCAAACTTACCCTCTTATAGCAGAAATCTCAAATGTTTTTTAAGGTATGAGAATCATTTACATATATTGACCATCTGACTCCGAAACTGTATCTTATAAACTCATATATGATTCAAACGTTTTTTGAGCATCAAGCATAAATGAACCATGAACGAAAAGATTCTTAAAAGTATCTTAGAGCAAAAAAATTAACTGTAGAAAAACTGACTAGATATATATTGTGGCTTGGTGAGTCTTACATATAGAACCAGCAATCCAGGGCAAGAGAACCAGCGGAAGAAATATATATGATCGGATGGGTGGCAAACGCCTCCTGAAACATCGAAAGCATCAGAAGTAACTAATAAGATCATATGCAAAATTTTGATGGGTATCTACTGTTAATAATATCTAATGGTTGGGAAAAAATAAGGAAAAAAAATTGTAGGCTAAGTTTGTTATATGGACATGAGCAGTAAGATGGGTGTATCAGACACAAAACCTAACTCCCTAAAGCACAAGGGAACTATTTTCTCTAGATTTGACCTTTTGAAACAATCGACTCCGATATAATACTTCTATGAATTTAAAATTTTATCAAATTTGAACTAAATTTGTCCACTTTTAGGGGTCTTTCTCCACATCACATTGCTCACAGCATGTCTTGTGGTCAGCTTATGGTCATCCTCATCAATGAAGTGAAAATGCAATTATTTTCTTTCACCAAAATAAACATCACTTCAAGTCCTTAGAGATTTTAATGCATCACCTACTTAATTTTCTTAAATAAGAAATTCACTTACTTAACAAATATGTTATATAGTTGGAAACCCTGTACGATGCGACAGCCCAGCAGCAAGCCAAATCCTAGTGGACCTTCCAACCAGACTGAGAGAAAATCAACATTTGAATTACCAATCCTATGCGAAAATAATGCGAAAGGAACTAAACCAAGAAGAAAAGAAACTAAGGCAGTAATCGACGATTTACAAGATTACCTGCCCAAATATAGCAAGAACTCCACCAATGACTCCTTTTGAACTTCAAGAAATTCAGGGCCATCTGTAAAGGCCACAATAATACCAAGGAAAATGGGAAAAATCATGAGGCCTTTGGGGAAAAATTGACTCTTGGAACCAGAAAAAAGATACCAAGAAAGTTGCTTAAGTTTATCTAGGATAAGGCTAAAAACTTTTACCACAAGTGACAGTAAAAGGTTGAAGCTGGCAAGAACTTGAATTGCTACAAGCCAAAAGCTACTGCCTTTAGGCCGTGGAATTTTGTAAATTAGATAGGGTGCAACCGCCTTGGCGAGAAGCCTGTAATGAAAAGACAATTCTTCACACGTGCTCAAGGAAATTGTACATATACCATTAGCAGGTGTCATATAACATTAACAGGTGGAAATAATGACTATATGTGTCTCTTCATCAGGCACATGAACACCGTATCATCTTTATCCATTTTTATATTAACTAAAAGTCACGAAGTGTAACAACAAACATATGAAGGACATTTAACTTAGGACACATCTTTTAAGCTGATTATTACATGTATGCACTATCTTTCTGTTTAAGAAAGAATTCTGATTTATTTTTAGTCCAACCATGATTCATAAATTGAACCAGTAACACGATCAGCCAACATTCAACAAGACACCATAGGAAGATTTCAAACAGGAGAAAACTCAGTATCTAGCGGTTCTCTCTCAACAATTTTTTTTCCCCCCCTTCTTCTGCATAGAGTCTCTTCAGCTTGGGTTTTGCTTAATCCATACCCAAATACCGTACTGCCTTTCTAAACCCTCTCCACCATCAATTAGTACTGGTAACTCAATCAAGAGCAATGTTAACACTAAAGATTCAATCTTTAACGCCCCATTCTGGTCCCACAGAA
The DNA here is from genome assembly GCA_903798315.1 of Fraxinus greggii. Taxonomy (NCBI): domain Eukaryota; kingdom Viridiplantae; phylum Streptophyta; class Magnoliopsida; order Lamiales; family Oleaceae; genus Fraxinus; species Fraxinus greggii. Next base: position 1,068 of record CAIGRK010405403.1, on the reverse strand, counting down.
ACAAGTCCTCTTTAGGGGTTATTTTCTTAGTATCCAACAAGTTTCAGAGAGTTAAATGCAGAAATTAACCAATTAGTAACTGCAAAGGCATTTTACTGCCACCAACAAGAACTATGCCGTAGATAGAAAATCTGATTTTTTGTGGTTCACTTCTCAAACTATTGCTGCTAGAGCTCCTCAAAACCGGATTACCCTCAGGCATACTATTTCCATGTTAAACTTCACCTCATTTATTTACATTATGACATTAATCAAGTTAAAAGATTTAATCTTCCATCCCCTTTCTGACCGTAGTAAATCAAAATCATGCTAAAGAAGATAAAGTCTCTTGCTCCTCCAAAACTTTATCTTAAATCCATTAAATCTTCACCACTTACACATAAAAATGTTCATTTTCGTTTAATTCAGGGCGATAAACCCATCAATTAGATTCACAGATTGCATTTCCAACAACTAATCAACTAAAAATTAATAGCCCCAGAACCCTATAACACTCATCAAATCAATTAAAAACCGATATCCCCATAAATTCAACACGGTATATTACTCAAAACTCATACATACATAATATATCCACGATTTTAAACCTTTTGTACAGAGAAATATGAGAACTGAGAAACAGGAATTACAAGGTAATGGAGAGGATTGAGATAGAAATGGCTACGTAGTCGGACGGGCAGCCTCCTTCCACTGCGCAGCTCACCATTTTCTACGTTCAGAAGCTTGCTTCAATGTTCATCAATTGTTTGTAGAAATGTCCAGTGCACAATCAGTTGAAGATAATTTGAGTCAAACAATGTGTTCTCTTTATTTGACCCTTATATTAAATTTTTTAACGAGTATTTCAAGTTTAATGGATTTCCATTCTTGCTTTTCGGGGACTTTTATAATTGGCATGTTTGACTAACTTTTTAAATTTTTATGTTAAATAGTTTATTTTGCCCCTAATTAAATGAATCTTATATATTGTAAGATATATCCTTATCTTTTTAGAATAACTTTATACTTAGTGCTTATCTTATATTTCTTTCGTTTCTAATCTTGATATATAACTCCATTATATGATCT
>CAIGRK010405399.1:0-16411 GCA_903798315.1 Fraxinus greggii | reverse complement strand
ATCATAAATTTTCCCTTCAAAATGTTCGTTGAACTTTTGCTCGGAATCGCCGAAGGGGAAATAATTTCCGTATTTTCTGTCAGTTCTTTTGTTACTTTGCTGTGTTGAAATGCATTTCTTTCTTTTTTTTTTTTTTGTCCTTTTGTTGTTGAAAAGTTGCAGCGGTCTCAGGTTTATGAAATTGATCCTAATCTACAATTCTTTTTGGTCTTTCTGGCCACTCTTCCACTTTTTTCGTTTTTGAATCGATCTAGATATCAAAATTCTCAAGGTCCACAGAGACTTGACATTTCATAACCAAGTGAATGTTTTCAAAGGCTTGAAAGAAGAAAATGAAATGTGAACAAAATTATTACACATTTTCCCATAACTTTTTCCTAATTTTTAACAAATCCAGACATTGATTGGATTGACCTGGATATTTCAATACCGTAACCACCCAATACATGATACTAGAATTGGGGAGATGCCACGCAAGACGATGCTTTTCTAAACATAGATTCATCTAAGCACGATTATTGGGACTGATAATGAATACCAACTGAAGCAAAAGTGAAACTAGTATTCAAAGCATACAAAAACTTGGGTTCCAGTTAATCCAATCTGCCCTACACCAAATAAGTGAAAAGGTTCTAAAAGCACATCCAAACACAAGCATGCATCTCAACTTGGAAAATAAAGAGACTTGTCATTGACTATACAGGCAATGAGAATGCTTCAAAATCCGTCATTCACCATACCCACCACGGAAACCTCCTCCACCGAAATTATTGCGAGGTGGTCTCTCATTGGCAAGACTAACTCGGATATTCCTTCCATTCAGTTCCTGTCCATCCATGGCTGATAGTGCTGAATTAGCAGAATCGTCAGTCGAGAAGTTGACAAACCCGAAACCTCTTGACCTTCCAGTGTCTCTGTCAGTAATGACTCTAGCTGTTCAACAAAAGGCTCAACGTTTTGAGAATGCCATAAAACAAAACATTCAACAAAAACTTGTTGATTCGTACAAATATTGGGAATATGGAATATAAATTGAGAGAAAAGTATGAAATAATATCCAATTAGCTAAAATTAACACCAAATTCATCTCTACATCGTCTTGCATGAAATGACTACTAACTCGGATATTCCTTCCATTCAGTTCCTGTCCATCCATGGCTGATAGTGCTGAATTAGCAGAATCGTCAGTCGAGAAGTTGACAAACCCGAAACCTCTTGACCTTCCAGTGTCTCTGTCAGTAATAACTCTAGCTGTTCAACAAAAGGCTCAACGTTTTGAGAATACCATAAAACAAAACATTCAACAAAAACTTGCTGATTCGTACAAATATTGGGAATATGGAATATAAATTGAGAGAAAAGTATGAAATAATATCCAATTAGCTAAAATTAACACCAAATTCATCTCTACATCGTCTTGCATGAAATGACACATAACTCACCTTCAACAACATCACCAAAGCTAGAAAATGCATCCTTAAGCGAATGGTCATCAGTTCCATATGAAAGTCCTATCAAAAGAACACGTGTAATTTCCAACAGAGCACAAAACAAATTTGTTAAAGAACGCTGATAAATCGCTTGAACAAGGTATTTGAGGCACATACCGCCAATAAAAAGCTTGGTAGACATGCAGCGAATGGCATTAATCATTGGCGTCTGCCCATGCAACGTACTAGTGGCAGAGACGCTACGCCTCAGCAGGGTTCCGATTTTGTTGCAGAATGCCATTTGCACAATAACCTGCAAGAATAAATAAAAGTCTGAAGCATCTAAATCAATTTGAAAAGAAAACAGAGTAGTTAAAACTTTGGTGGGCAAAAGAAACAGCAAATGCTCCCAAATATTTACAGACAATGCTCATTTTCTTCGTGAACATACAAATTCAAACTGTGTATAAGTGTTACTTTGTTTTTATCTATTCTGTCACCTGTCGATAAAATAATGCGACCTCTGTGCCTAGTTTTAAACATAAATTCATCTCTAAGGTTTTCACTAATCAAGCTATTTATAACCAAATTAAATCAAATATTTACAACATAAACCTGACAAACCCCAAATCCTCTAGCACGTAAAATCCAAAACCTAAATTAAAATAAATACATGCATAAACTGATATACCGAAATGCAGACGTGCAATGAATAGTAGATTACAAACCAACAAATGGTGAAACGAATTTACATATAACATTCACCATCTTCAAATCAAGAAAGCTCACACAACATTACCAAGCAACATACTAAAATAATCTTCTTCACAAAATCACTAAACCCAAAAGGCACTACACAAACTTTCAAATTCCAGAACAAACACGAGATAATGCACAAGACAACACACAGAAACGGAAAAAAAAATGTTATTTTTCTAAAGAATATACATCAAAACATAGAAATATAAAGACAACTCATCAATGAGAAATAATAATACCTCAGAAGATACAAAAATAATAAGATGCATCAACCCCTCAAATCAATTTCTAAGGAAACTAATAAAAGATAACAAGAAAATAACCTGAAAAAATACACATACAGAATACTGAAAAGGAAAAAGAAAAATTGGAATACAGAAACCCACTTCCGGAAAACTACAGGAAAAATCACGAAAATAACTTACATAAAAACAATCCAAACAAACATATACATACAGAAAAATTGAGAAAAACACAAGTAAAACCCAGAATCATAAAGGTCACTATCAAAAACTTAGATTTATGGAGTTCTAAGCAAAAGAGACGGAACCTGAAAAAAAGAGAAGGGTTTAAGGAGAGAGCGGCTAGGGTTTATGCCACTCTTGTTGAGTTTGTTCTAAGAGTGTGTTATTTGCTTCACAGGTGCACTTTAACAGACCTCAGAAAATATCTGTTATAGACATTATTGGGATTAATTTAACAGATGGGTACTGAACTTTGCAAATAGCATCATCTTGGTCATTGAACTTTAATTTAATTTAAAATCAACTTCACGAATATTTTATTCAAAACATCGATGCAATTTGACGTTAATTTTTCAATTGAACATTTGTAGGCATTTTTTATTTTCTCCTCTCTAAATTTCTTCTTAGAATTAAGATTTTGTAGACAAATTTTCCAACAGTAACACATTTACGATAGAATGTGATTACTTATTGATAGAAGAAAGCATATATCGAAACTTTACCTTGTTATATATCTATTACTCCTTCACTCCATGTTTCTTTCGACCTTGCCATGCTTCTTACTTTCTATCTTAAATTATTAAAAGTATGTATAAAGTGGAAGCTGTGTGCATTTGCCAATTAACTAAATTACTTGAGTTTAAAAGCATAAATGAATAACTAGTAATTAAAAGTTTTAATAAGAACCATGCGTTCCTTATCTCTACAGTTCCATGTTAAGATGAAGTTTATTGGAACACACTTGAGTCACTGATACTAAGATAATTTCAATATCGTAATCGAGAATCCAACTTTTATTATACTAGAAATGTCTAAGAAGGATCAAGTGGAGACAAAATGAGAAATAACTTGCTGGAAATTTATCTAAAATGCATATTTTTTATTAATATTTAAAATATTATTATAGTACCATTACATTTATCATGTCATCGTCCATCTCATCTCGTACTATATTCTCACTCCCCCACTCTACATCTCCCCTTCTCCCCTGACGCGGCTAGTAAGTGAGGAGTCTCTCAAGCTACTTTCAAGTACGTAGCAAGGGATTATGGTACAATAGAAAGGAGAAGGCAAGAAACATAGAAAAATGGTAGAGATATCGTATGGAGAAAAAGGAGACAATTAGGAGGAAAAGAAAAGAATTATCTGAAAAATAAAATAAAGATTTAAGGCATTATTTCAAGAATTATGCTATTTGTACTCTTTGGGGTACACGTTGGGAGGGGGTGGGGTCGGATAAACCACCGTGTACCCAAAAAGTTACATGTAGCAAGATTGTTATTTCAAAGGTGTTTACATTGTGCAATATCGATGGCTTCCTACTTATTACTGGAAGGAGCTGACGTGTCGAGTTCTCAAGTGAGCTAAAATTTATTCAAAAAAATTTAATTTTGAACCACATATTCAATATTTAGATGGAAAAGTTATGACAAACAATGGCTCTTCCCATTCAATTTTGTCCTCCATTATCTGCAACTTTTATTTTCACTCCACCTGAGTGTCATTTTAAACCATGTTCTTGTCAATCATCAAAACTTTGATAACTAACAAATTAAGCCTTGTTTGGAAGAGATAAAAATAGATTTTTAGTAAATTTCGATTAAAAAATGATGAAATATGTGATTGAAAAGTTGTGAATCTCATAAAATATATGATTAAAATTTATTATTGATTTTCACTGTAATTAAAATCTGAATTTTATACCATACCGAATAGGGACAAAATTTTTTATTAACATTAAGTTGGTTCAACATACGACAACTAACAACTAACCTTCGCCAAAAAAAAAAAATAATACGTGATTTACAATTACACCTTAGTAGTTTATATCAATACATTTGTACAAGTCTCACAAACATCTATAGAATAAACGAAAATCTAATTTCCAACATCTTCCTCACAATTGCATTCCAAATCTATAAAAAAAAAAAAATTCATTTCTGTTTGCTTTCTTTCAATTTTGTGTTATATTTATTTTTTAATGAGTTTTAGTGACCCGACTATTTTGACCCTTTATTAAAAGGCATGTGCAGCCACTGTATTTAATGCCTGAATTGAACAGAAACAGTGAAGATAGGGGCTGGCTTTTGCTATTTAATTAGAAGTCGTTTACAACAAATGCAGCAAAAAATTAGTTAGGGACAAAATCCCAACTTTCATGAAAGGTTGGGGGCTAAATATGCAATTCATCCTTGATTCTAATATGATCAAAGTTGGAAAATGTACACTCCAGTAGATATAGTTCATGATTGATAAAAATAAGCAATATTTAGGTAAATGACTAATAATTAATTATCTTTTTCCAACATAAGTTAGTGATAATTAGAGGTCACAATGGGAGAGATGAAAATACAATCTCAATTAAAAGTGTGTGAATTTTAACAGCAATATTTGGTTCCAAGTAGTGACTTTTGGCCACAAACAGGGGCAACAATCCCCGTCTAGTTATTGCTCAACACATCCTCTCGATCAAATTCTCCTATAGAAGAAACATGGCAAGAAGAGGAAAAAAGAGAGAGAAAAACAGAAGAAGTGAAAGAAAATTAAAGAACAAAGAGAAAGTAAAAGGGCACCATATCCAGTTAACGGGACGGGTCAAGAAAGTTGTAAAGAGAACATCATAGAAATGATGTGGGAGAAATGAGGATACAGACTCAAAACAGGAAGAAAAAGAAACCGTGCTTAAAAACCAATATGCTCTATCCATAAATAGTAGATAAAGTAGGCAGAATTATTACTTCATGGTCCAAATGCATAAATGTCACTAGTCCACACAGGGTATAATTGAAGACAAGCTATACATTTCCTCAAACAAAAGAGTCTATTTCACTAGGAAAACCACACCTGTCTGACACAAAAGTTGGAACAACTCGAATGAATACGAAGCAATTAATACCAGATTCTGCATACTTTTCAACAAAATTCTACTGTCTGACTAAATTTCACCATAATATTCCCTAGTGACAAGCAAAATTATAGATGTTATGGTGCTGTTGGTAAACCTTTTTGGTCTTTAATTAGTAGATCTCTATTATCATAATCCCTGATTCACTTGAATTATCTCCAACTGAACATGATTCTTCATTCAATAGAATTCCCTGATTCACTTGGATCTGTAGGGTTGAACTACCCCCACGGAGCAGAATTATGAAAACACCTCCTCTAACAAGTGACGGAACCAATGTGAATGATTCCAAGTGATAAGTATAGTGTAGCTACTAGACTGGATCCATAGCAAGTATATAAATATTCTTCCTATCTTGCTCTCTAAGGAGTTCCACAGTATATAAAGCGAACGGTCTTTTAGTTCTCATTCTAAGGGGAGCATGATTCTTCATTCAATAGCATCAAATGTTCGGCAGATCTTTTATGGAAATCATTACACAATTACAATAGCTAATGCATCTGAGGGTCATGCTACATATATACTAGTGTAAACAGGAATTTATGTTCCAAAAAGAAGTGGAAGTGAAATCTCAAGAAAGTTCACATACTAAGCATTAACAAATATTTATTTATGGGTTAAAAACACCGTTAGTAACTTAATTTATAGCTAAGTTTCTTTCAGTCACCGAACTTTATTTTGTTCCGAAGTGGTCACTTAAGTTTGCCTTTTGTTTTAGTTTAGTCACTCGCTTAAAATCCATTAGCTTTTTTAACAGAATGTCCTTTAGTTTTTAGTGGAATCTGACATGGCATCAACATGGAGGGTCTTCCAGGTAGGACATTCCTTTACAAAACAAGCCAAGGCAACGGAAACAAATATATAAAAAAATAAAGTAAAATAAAAACTTCACTTTCGAACAAAATTAAGCTCATGTTTGACATTCATTATTCCAGAACTCTTTAATTCACATACTCATTTTCGACAACACATTCACACAATAAAAAAATTTGCACGTAAATCCAAAACTATTTTTCACTTTTTTACAGTACATTCTCCAAAAAATCACTATTCAAAACATTATTTTTTCAAAATAATGGCCATCAAACAAAGACTAAGTTAGTTGACTAACACGAAACTTCGCCATAAGTTGATTAACTACCAATGTATTTTAACCTTTATTTATTTAGTAAAGAACATTGTTCGTTTTGAGAACTTAAAAACTACTGGAGAAGCTTAGCCTATTGCTCAGGAATTGAACTTTTTTGGCGCATCCATTAAAAGGTGAAAGTAAAATAACAATCTTCAAAGATTGTAACAGTGGGATCACAACATTTGTCTACTTGCAAAAGTACAAACAAACCCTTCTAAATAGGCAGGACTGCAGAAAATGACTGAAACTGAGAAATCACAAAGATAAACTAGCTTTCACTAGTACAAAAAATAATAGCTATTTACAAATGCATAATGAAGAGGCTCCCCATTTCTTTTCTATAAAAACTGCTTTCTAGATAGAACCAAAATCCAATGCTTGAACAAAAAAACTACCTGTGTATGAAAAACAAATTACTTTGACCAAGAAATTAAGAATAAGTTAGCCAATCTGCTCACACTCAACAAGGAGGAAAAGTGATGCTAAACCGTCTCAGGAACATCTGGCTGCAGTCAGCTTTACAGAGACATGCCTAAACCAAACAACTTCCAAGTAGAAAAAAACAATGAATGGAGGTGGGGAAGGGGAAAAAAAGGAAAAGAGAAGAAATATAGATGATGAGAAGAGGAAGAAAGCAAGAAAATATTTATAGATATTAACAAGCTTAAAATCTCTCAAGTAATTTCTTGTAACCCAAATTTTTCCAGCTTACACTCCCAAGTCGAATATTTGTTGAAAAGCAAGACAAAAGATCCTGTGGTTTAACTTCTAAAATCTGTCGCTGCATACCTTTTACGTACTATCAGTTAAAACTTGACCCAGCAAACTCATCTGATTAAGCGCCAATAGAGACCAGCCTCAACACCTGCATCTTCATGGAATGTAACAGGCCCACCAAAACCATTAAATGAAAATTGGAAGTAGAACCATGTTAACCATGTCAGATAAACCACTAATCCCAGAAGTAATCATCCGTTAGGTTAAAAGTGACGGCGAACCATAACAAGACCTATCTGACTCAAGGGAATAAATTTATCCAGATAAACTTAGAGCAGGTTTTGTGTTAGTTATGCTTGCATAATCTTCTTCCTTCAAAGTCTAGGTTATTCAAGAATAGCAGAAAAAGAGAAAAAGAAAAGTAAGAAAAATGTCAAAGAGATGAATCATAATATCACGTCAACATCATCCAGCTTAATGAAGAAAATGGAATCCGAAGCAGAATTGGGAATCACACGATAACAGAACATGCAGTCATAAGTTCTCGATTAGACTGACAAATAAGAAAAAAAACTACCTACTGATAGAGAGGTTATAATCCAGCATACATCAAGCTCATTAAGAAGTTTGCTAAAAACAGGCACAGTTGGATCTGAGATTGGAGGTTTTAACCATATAAAGTACAGCTTCAAACTTTGCTACCCATAGGACCTGCAAAAGAAACAAATAGAAGAATGCGTTTATCATTTGAACAGTAACAAACCATCTAATCATCTTGATTGCCAAAAGAGAACAAGCAATCTCTAAAGAGATGGTTTTCTTCCAGAAACTGGGTTCAAAAATTGACTATCCCAATCCATAGACCTCAAGAAGAAGACCAATGCATATTCTCTTTACACCTTCATTCCATCACTGAGGTATCAATTATCTCGAAATTACTGTCAATCTCATTGGAATTCTTCTGAAGACCTCCATAACTTCCACCCTCATCAAACTTCACAGTCATGGAATTCTTCAAGTTGGTATCACTTTCCACATAGGCATCTTTAGATTTCACGGGCGTCTCACTTATATCTTCATCTTTACTTACCCCAAGACCGATATCATTGATATCATGATTATTTTCTGCAGATTTTGACCTAGAGCGCTTTAGGTGTTTGGATTTGCGGTCATCGGACCGTTTTGGAGAAGTCTTACTCGCTTTACGTCGCTTTCCTTCTGTGGACCTTGACCTAGACCTACACCGCCTTCTTTCATGGTGTCTTGATTTCTCTTCTCTCCTCCTATCCAATTTATGAGTAGAGCTATATTTATTCTCCACAGATCTGGATCTGGAACGTCTTCTGTGTTTTTTCAATTTGCTTTCATCTGAAGCTCTTCCAGATAATTTACCTTGTCCGTGACTCTGATCCTCCGACGACGCTGACCTGTGGCGCCTCCTAACCCGATGCGTGGAACTTTCTTCTCTGTTATCATCTATCTTATCACTAGACTGATGCTTAAATTCAAGAGACCTTGACCTAGAGCGTGTTCTATGTATTGGTCTGCTTACATCATCTTTTGAGGATGGCGACCTTCTCCTGTGATGTCGAGGAGATCTTGAATCAGCACAAGCTAATTTCCTTGTCCTCTCTGTTGGACTTTCTCGGCGGCGTGGTGGTGAGTCTGAATCATCTCGATTTGATTTCTTAGTTCGAGGGCTCACACTCCTACTCCTATATCTCCGGGAAACAGGAGAGCGGCGATCATACGATCTACCTGATTCATGCCGTTTCCTTCTATCACTGCCATCCCTGAAGGATCTCCGATCTTTTTCATAGCTAGAGTAATGGTGAGATCTTACTGGTGATCTGGATCTATAATCTCTGGCTCGGCGGGGTGGTGGTGAGAAAGAGCGTGACCTACGTCTCCTATGATTACCCACGGGAGATCTTGACTTGGATCTTGACCTTGCATGATCAGCAGACGGTGACCTAATAAATTGTCAGTAACCAGTTTTAGAGTAAATTTACAGTCGAACTAGCTGAAGAAAACACTATAATGGCTGAAACCTGTTCGTTGTCAAAAAGACATCTAGGAAAGTTAATGGCTGCTTGAATATATGTCAGACTTTACAGTAAAGTAGCAGATTTTAAAACAGGGGAGAGCAACAATCGTCCCCCCACCCAAAAAAAAAACCCCAAAAAGTGACCAAAAGAGGGGCAAAATCTAAGAAAAGAAAAAAAGGCATGCAAAGAAAGAAACACACCGTCTAGTCCAGTATCATCTGGTGAAGAGATCTAGACAGTTTGCAGATTTAAATGTGTACATTTCAAGCCAAGAATAACAAAATAAAGGAAGCTCCAACTGGAATCAAGAAACAGAAATTGCATCATTAAGGTAATAAAGGAAAAGATTTTGGAAACAAAATCAGCTGCCAGCAAGCACAAGAAAAAGCCTCCAATTTTATTTTTTTTTGAAGCATGTATGCATCTTTTGTTTTCTTTTTTACTTTTGCACGTGTCTCAGGATAGTTGGTTCTCTCTCTTTATAGAAAGGCAGGGGCGGAGGAACGTGGATGTTGTTGTTTACAATAGAATATAATAAAATTGCAACATTGCATGAATCAAGTATACGATTTACAGTATATCGCAGCAGAAAATGGGCCAAGCAATGCTAATCCAGTTTGTTCACTAAATTAAAATCTCACAAGGAACCTCCAAAATCTTATGTGGACCTTTCAAATTTAACAAAGATAACCACCAAAAGAATTTTATTATAATACCTCTTCAGGTCTGAGTAATAATGCCAAATAAACTACTTTAAAACAGCACTAGACAGAGCAAAAATTAATGGTCCCCTAAGTGATGGGCTTGTAAAAAAAAATTTTAATGGTTCCTTAAAAGTAACGTTCTTAGCTCATACCTTATCACAATTCCCAAAACAGGAGAAGGAACGGAGGCAGGGATAAAGGAGAAGGTTATTGTTCAGCTGTAATTGTCTAACCATACTCTATCGAATTACAAAGAAAATCCCACAGATTCAAGGTTCATATAACTATAACAAATTATGATAACTCCAAAACTGTCCCGCATTCCGTACTTCAGTTAGAAACTGAAATAAGCTGACAACTCTAACAACAAAATCGTGAAACATCTGATTTTTATTCCGAAAGGGAAAGCGTTGTAAGCAAATGAGTGTTCCTGGAACTAGTCCAAACGTAGGGGAAATAATCTAGTGCACACCTGGAAGTATTTCAGGACGTTAGAACATAAAGCGGTTTACAAAAAGTATGAAAAATTATGTCACACTCTTATAATGCGTGGGTCCACAGTTTGGCAACTGAAATCACATTTGTTTGTGCCATTTCAAAAATATTTGCAGTAGAGTTATAGTACTTGTTAGTGGTTACTGAATAAACCAAATACAATCTTCAGTTTTCAACGATATTCATGTTTTTGGAGCAAAAAACATAATAAAAATTGGGCATGCAAATGCTCTTTTTGTTTTTTAACAGGTCCATGCATCGGAAAGCAGAGAAAAAATGCTTGAAAATAAGCCTTGAATGGCAGTATATAACACATGAAGACAGATTCAAATAACTATGAGAAAAATACCAGATGCCAAAAAACTCAAATTTGAGAAGTCTCCCACAAGATAGCATAAGTGCAATGAAATATGGTTTTAAATATTTATCCATACTTAAATGGAAGTACCATAAGTACACATAAGATCAAATTTCATTGGACATTTTCTTTTTAGATGAGTAATTCTTACCATAATGTAGCATTTACTTCAAAGAAACAATACTAAAGATTAGAGTCATGCCAAATGTTCTTTGAACAATTTTCACACGTGCAAATCACGCAACATTATTTTTCCAATATAGCAATTAATGTTCTTTTTTCTTCTTAAATACAATAAATACGCTAGAGAAAATACATATGAGAATCTGTCGGATGACAACAGCTTTGAGCATGCACAGGGGCATCATCATCAACAAGACACGACAAATCATACAAACTATAGGAATTTTAATAATTTTGTATTATAAGGGGATTCTCTTAAAGCCATAAGTGGACAATACAGTCAAATAGAAAACAAGCAGAAATTGAACGTGATCGTTAACTATTCCATTTGAAAGCCAAGAAAATGGTATAGTGAACAGTGATTTTTCCTTATGTGTAATCACTCAAGCAGAAGCTCTAATAGGTAAAACATCTTTCAATATTATGTTGGAAAACTACCATACAGCCTCATTTGGTCTAAGCATATTGCAAAAACCTGAAATTATAACAAATTGTTTCAAAATTTTAAGGGCTGCATTGATCAAATTCCCATCAAAGATGTCAAGAAAAAAACTTTTAAATCACACCACTTGAACAAAATCTCTCTGGAGACAGTAAAAATAACATACCTAGATTTTCGATCAGATTCCTTGTCCTCGGCAACAATTCCAAGAGGTTGCAACTTCTTACTTATTTCTGCAGCCCTAGCTGCTGCTAAATCGGTTGCAGATTTCATGGTTGCTGCTCGATTAGCTGCCTGCTGCGCAGTCAAGGTCTGCTGCATTAATAATGCTTGCTGAAATTGCATCTGTTGCATGGCGACAGCTTGCTGCATCACCATAGGCAAAGATGACTGCGAATTTACAACGGGCTTTGGAGGAAGCGATTTTGCCATTTCAACATTCAATGGACGTCCCCCAACTTCTATATTGTTCAATGCCAAAGCAGCAGTTGCTTCTTCAGGTTTTGAGTATTCTATGTAAGCAAAATGTTTTGAATCAGTGATAGTACAGTCAACAACTGTGCCAGAAAAACCAAAAAGCTGTTTCAACTGATCCACTGTTAGAAGTGGGCTGAGATTGCTAACTTGCACAGTTTTTTTCAGGGATTCAGCCTTTTCCTCCTTGTCAGCTGACCCTGATAGAAGAAAGGCATAAATAATTAAGAATACCAAATGTTCTAATGAATCAAGAGCACTAACCATCAAATGAAAACCCAAATATAAAAATGCTTTCAGGAAAAATTTAAGAAGATCCAAAATGTCGATTGTTAAAGTACTATAGCTGGATGCAACAACCATTTCCAGTACCAGATGAAAAGAAAGAACCAAAGCGAAGTTGAGAAAACAACCACCACCTAAGCCATATTCCCAATAATATTGGGATCAGCTACATGAATCATTTTTGAGAATTTGTTCTGTTCATTGCTACATCTAAACAAAAAGTGGGATATATTATCACATATAACAGAAAAAAGATATTTGCATTTAAAAAGGAAAAGTTTCCAACAATGATTACTACAAGCCATCATTATCAAGGTAGAGGTACCGAATAAAAAAAAATAAAAAATGATGGCTGACCTACCAGAAGAGCCTTTTGAGGAGTGAGCTTGAGCATGGGCCTGAGCAGCATGGGCTTGAAGGGCTTGAGCAGCAACAATTGCCTGAGCAGCAGCCATTGCAGCAGCAGAAGGTGCCATAGGCACTTGGCTGAGAGTTCCCATCGTGGTGGTCGCAGCTAAAGCAGTCATCAGCAGATTGTGAGGGGGGTGATTGAACTTACAATCAGTTTTAGCACACTGTCCATTAAGGTACTCTCGACAAACTTCCCCCAGAGATGCTCCAATTCCAGGCAAAACAGCACCACCTGAAGCTCCAGTAACAACACCAGGAATCATTCCAAGCAATCCAGGAAAAGCACCTGACACAGAACCCAAATAATTTGGCATGTTTGGCATTGTTTGATTAACTAAATTTGGAAATGAAGCTGCTGGAGCCATGCCCAGAAGCCCTCCTGTGGGAGTTCCTACATCGCAAAAAGGCAGAATATCAAATTCTCACAGAAACTTATTATTATTTACATTAAAAAACAATCAGGGTCTTTATCAGTAAAAAATTGAGATCAAAGGGAAGATCCCGCTAAAGCACCTGTTCGTTAAAGATTAAAATTCAGATTTTAATTAAAGTCAAAGTCAACAATAAATTATAACCACATATTTTATGGAAACCACAACTTTTCGACCACACATTTTATCAAAATCTACTAAAAATATGATTTTAATCCCTACCAAACAAGGGGAAAATTACATTTCATCATCAGTCAACAAATGATACCTTCACATTAAGTAGGCAAGGACAAAAAATAAAAGTATATTTTTCTCCAAAATAACCAGAAAAATATTTATGCTCTACAAAGGAATGACAGGTTATTCAATCAACTGAGTAACTCATTTCCTTTATAATGGGTATTTATTAAGATAAATAAAATTAGTACAACAGGCTAAAGACCAAATCAATCTTTATAATTGCTAAAGAAAAAGCTTTTTGCAATAATTATATATAAAGCATGATACACTGAAAACATTGTAAAACCTGAATAGTCACAAACTAGTAACACTATGAGAATAAATATATTAGCAACAGCAACTCAACATATGCCACTTAGAGTGTGTTTGGAAGGGCCTTCCAAAGCCTAAAAGCACTTCCCAAGGCCAAAAGCTCTTTTATTTACAATATTAGTTGTTTGGCTAATGTCAAAAAGTACTTTTTGAAAAGAAAAGAAAACAACTTAGAAAAGTTGTTTTTGAGTTTTTCTAAAAAGCTCCAATTAGCTTTTACACGAAGCTGTAACTTATGTTTAATGAAGCTTTAAAATTAACAAATACATATTAATATACCAAAAACAACATTCCAACTTCTAACCCAGTTAAATAAATATAAAGATAATACAAAAGCACTTTTATAGTTTATAGCTGAACAGTCAATTTAATTTACAGCACTTTTTGGATTCAGTACCAACAAAAGCTTTTTAATAAAAGCAATGGCTACTGCTAAAAGCACTACTCAAAACAACTGTGCTAAACAAACCCTTAAGAAGTCATGAGGGTACATTGAAATAATGCCAAAAGAAAGAAAACCATGAATACACTGTTTAACATGTGGATACAGATCCAGGAAATCAAAGGTAGGATTATTTCCTCAAAATTATTTGACAATCTCTAGCATCATAATTTATAAGCATAGTAAATTACAAAACATTCAAAAAACAAAAATGCCATTGCTTGAAGACATTATTAGGCTACATAAACATGCACATATATACACACACAAAATTAATCGATCAACCACAAATCATTACAAATGTATAGAAAATTCAGAAATGTGGAGGACTTCCAATGGCCAGAAGTTTTCAAACTTCATTCTCTTCGCTAATCAATTAACAAATATAAGGAAATTCCTACATGCATGAAATATGCGTATAATGACAAATGTTTCCACAAAAATGTTTTTCACGCAGAAGGCCATTACTCGAGGCCAGTAATTGAAAAACTATTTCTTGCAAACCATAAAAATAATAAATATTCTCTAGACAAGATATCTGATTAATTGGAAAAATATTGAATCTTCACAAACCATCTATGTAAGCACATATGATTGAACAAGGGATAATCGATATGTAAACCTTAAATTTACGTATGTGCATTACATTTTCCTTTCCTCGTCCATAACATAACCAAAATAAAAAATAAAAATCTAAAATAAAAAAAAGCCTTAATTAAAAGTTTCTTGTATGCGAATTGGATGAGATATGCATGGACACATGCATGAATCGTGTATGCATATGAAAATATTCATGTACATAAAACACACAAGATAACCACGTGGATGCATCTACATGTACACTCGTAAAGTAGCAAACTTCAGACCTTAAAATTTTCTAAACTGAACCTACTTGAAAGAGTATCGAAGATTTAAAACTTAAAAAATTATCACCAATGATCAACTAGACAAACAATATCACCTAAAAATGTAACAAAATGGGTAAATACCTCCACATGTCTCCAACCTTTTAACATGTACGCAGTATCCCCACTTCATGAAAATGCCTATTTGACGTTAAATGGTCACGCAATATACAAGGTTGGAGACCCTGGAGGTATTTACCTAACAAAGTTTATGCAAGTGCTCGCTCTCGAATGCACTTAGGTATATTAGAGATCGGCATCCAATAATCAATCCATCAAAGAAATAACAGACTAGAAACACAAATTAATATGAACATTAGCCCATACTACATTGTGTATAATGAGTGAGGGGGAAACCTGAGCTGAAGAAGACAGGAAAAGGGCTGCCCATGATAGCCTTCCCGTTGCACTCCACATTCACCATGTAATTCCCTCTCTTCGACACCACATAAGTGGCAGTGTAAGTCCCATCTCCCATATCCTTCACAATCCCGTCCTGCTCCGAACCCCCAACTCCAACCCCGGGCACCACCCGCACCTTCACCTGTGCCCCGCCCCTCGTCACCTTCCTTCCCTCCGCATCCTTCGTTACGACAATAAAAGTGGCTCCCACACAAGCCGACCCGCCTGCAATACCCGCACCTTGCGCCGTGCACTTCGCAGGGTCCACCGGCCCCGCCGGCCGGTTATTATCCTGAGATATTTCCTCAGAATCCGAATCAGACGAAGACACGGCGGAAGGCGATTGTGGATGCTCGGTTGGTTGGGAATTTTTGTTGAAGGTGGCTTCGAAGGCGGCTTTAGCGGCTGCTGCTTTCTCCGCTTCATTCTTCAGCTTGGCTTCCTCGGCTTGTTTCATCCATATCGGTTTCACTACGGTAGCCACCGGGTTGCTGTTATTGCTATTACTGGTCCGATCTGCCATGAATGACAACTAAAGGAGCTTCCTTTGTGGGGGAAATTGCGGGAATTGGGGAAAGATTAATAAGGAACCCTAAGGGGCTATAATGGGTTAAATTCACGATACTCATCCAATTACTTATCTTAAGCCCCCCTGTTTCACGTAATTTCCCCAAAACTACTAATTACACATTTTCAATAAAATAATATTTTATATTAGTTAATAACTTTTTTCTTATTTTTTAACCACATATTTTACATCATATTACTATTTAAAATACATTCTTTTCTCAATAATATTCATCAAACACACTCTTAAGTAAAATTACGTAATTAAAATTTTAATAGATTTTTTAATTAAATAAATTATTGTT